>BRZM01001347.1:0-12500 GCA_033238685.1 Lates japonicus | reverse complement strand
ACAAGAACAAAAAAAAATTGCAACACCTGGCATCGAGTTTGTTCAAATAAAAAAGCTTTAGACTTTGTTCATCTACAGGTCAGGTGACCCTGTTAAAAAGCTGGTGATGATCAGTACTATCCCCCCGATACCATCTCATTCAAACATAATGATCCTAAGACAAAAGTCTTGTGATATTTTTGTGACATGAGCGGCCTAAAAACCCCCCATCTGAGCTTCGATTCAGCCCTCAACTTGACCCTATGTTGTCTAGCTAACCTTTAGCACTTAGATTGAAACACAGGTGATCAATAGACTAAATGCTTCTACACTTCAAACAACACCAGCCCATTATGAGGAGCTACACGTTTGGCTGGGGTTGAATCCCCTTTCCTTCCACCTCTTGATAACTGGTTATAATACAACAGTTTGACTTATTAGTGTTTGATATGACACGTAATCGCTGTCTGACACAACAAGGCTTTCACTTTTGGAGGCATCTTGGGAGACACACCTCAGATTTGTCACACGAGGGGTATGAGACTGAGGTCCAGGGCTACTGAAACAGATCAGACCATGTAATCTGACCGGCAAACAGGGCGGGAGATCTGAAATGACCTGAATGTGGACAGTGTAGAGGTCCATCATTGGCAGGGAGCATTCGATATGAGGAATTGACTCCAGTAACTGAGCTAAATATAAAGGCATACAGATGAAGATATGTGAACAATTAATGGGACCTTATTAGTGTGTATTTGTCTCTGTTTTAGTGTTTTGGCTTTTGCTGAACCTAAACCTCATTCCTCTACTTTAAATTGGCATGCTGACATGGCGACAACACAGCTTACTTTGGCATGGCGCTGCTCATAAAAGAGCGACCTCCTTCGAATATCGCCATTGGAAACCCAGCTCAACATTTTCAAGAACTTTCTGTCAATACTGTTGAATTTAGTGATGTGATAAAACAAGAGGAATATTGGAATATTTCCAGTTTCCTATATTGACAACAGATTCGATTCATTACTTAAAATTTAAATACTGTTTTCCAATCAATATACTTATGCCAACTGCCACAAAACAGCAGCCCGTCAAGTGTGTGTTCATTAGTGTGTGTGTGTACTCTACTGTGAGACTCTGGGATGAAACTATACTGTATGATATGACATCATGAAGGGTGAAGAGCTCCCTCCCCCTCCCCTTACAACATTAAATACAAACCATGACACCCACACCACCCACCCACCTACCCCCCATCCCGCCCCCAAACTCCTTAAGGACAGTATTTACAGTACAAATTACAGTATAATACATCATTAAAAAATATGAGATCCATCTCTAAAAACATACAGGAGCTTCTGACAAAAATCAAAACTTTAGCAAATCAGGTTTCTATGGTATCATGTGGAAAATGAAAAAAGCAGAGTGACAGTCCCACCACCCCTCTTCTCTGAGGCGTCCTTTCCATTTGGCCCCAGTTGTACCTGGCTGGCATGTTAACAGTGAGATGATGGATGGGTTGGTTGACCACACGCACATCTTTTCTTTGTTTTTTGTTTTTTTTAACTTTAAAGCGAGCTGCAATACAACAAATCACATTCAATCCAATACAACAATATGTACAGGTTTTTTTCTGGCGTTTTGGAATAATAATAATAATAATAATAAGCACTTGACCAACTATGCTACCTGGGTTTGCAGGCAGAGGGATATAGTTTTACTGCAGGCATGTTTGTCGGTTTAGGTGTGCAAAATTAAATGTTTTTTAGATCATTTTTAGTCATGTCGGTCTGTATTTTTTAAAGTCGTGATTTTTTTTTTTCATGAAGAGACAGAAGGTGACTACCACTGTTTCTCCAACAACCATTATTCATGTTAAAAGTTACTGGAAAACTCCCTATTATTGTCACATGTACAGCAGATCGAATGGCAAGGTTAACACCTTGGTTACACACTTTCTTATGCACCCCCCCAAAAAAAAGAGAATAAATAAAAAAAAACGATCAGAAACTCAATTGAGTCAAAAAGATTTCTGGACTATGGAGCCAGGCAGCATGTGAACCAACCCTCCTCACATCCACAGTACAACCAAGTCCATCTGTAAACCTCTGCAGCTCCCCCCAGCTCTCCTCCTTCTCTTCCCCGTCACCCTTGCCCTCTCCCTCTCTTCATTTCCTTCTCTTTGATCTGCACCCCTGACACTCGAGCTATGATTTTTACCCAAGTTTCCTCTCCCTCTTTATTTCTTTCTCTCTCTCTCCTTCTCTCTCTCTCTCTCTCTGACTCTTCTCTTTCCTCCTCTGTTCTCCCTCCCAGCTGCATGCCCTCAGACGAAGGGCAGGATGCCATAGACAAACAGTGCCATGACGGCAGCGCTGAACAGGCCAGCCACAGGCACTGTGACGAACCAGGCCAGGAAGATGTTCCTGAAGAGGCGCCAGTCCACTGCTTTCTGGGAGCGGATCCAACCCACGGCTACGACAGAGCCCACCTGGAGGCCACGGCCAGAAAGGGAGAAAGAAAAACAATCAGAAGCGGGAATGTTTAAAGTGATAGAACCAAAGACAATGAAGAGCTGCAGGTTGTTCAGGCTTTCCTTATGATGGAGTGTTCTCAGGAGCAACTGATCATTCTGTGTTCTGATAATGCCCGATCTATTTATCAGGCATCTCCCTCCCTGCCCACTTGGTATACTATGTTACATTCAGCCAGTATTTGTCTATCTAGCGCTAATGGATCTAAAAGCTGAAAACAACAGCTGATGAATTAAACTGCCACTGGCAACTGGTAGAAATGATACAGTATGTTTGTAGCCTCTGGCCTTGACATGGATAATAGTGGAAGAAGTGCTCAGATTCTTTACTTTTACTAAGTAAAAGTAGCAATATCACAGTATAAAAATACTACACTTATAATATATACTTTAATACTATACTTTAAGTACAAATAACAAGTACATAACAAGCAACATTAGTGTCTGAACAGAAAAGCTTGTACACAGCCCTCAGCTCTTCAAGACCAGCTCAGTCAAAAATGTCTATGTTAGTTAGAGCAAGCTGATTATAATAGTTATCACTACCTGAATTGAATTTGTATGTGTGGAAGTCTGAAATTGGCAGGTCTAGTGTATTAAAAATAAAATATTTTCCTCTTCATTAGGCTGCAAGTCTTAGAAAAAGAACTAATTTTGAGATTTTTAAAAAATTTCTTAGATAATACAAATATATCTACCAATGTCAGACTCCCACTAATGCATTCCTCACTCACCTTTATGAAAGAAATCAAATCAAAATACCACTGAATGAGAATTTAATTTGGAGAAGACACATAAACACATTTCAGACACTTCAGGGTGTTGGAGCAGGATGTGCAGTGACTGGTTTCAGCTCTGTTGACGCTGCGGGTGAGCGGGAGTTAAACTGTAGTTGCCTGCTCTTATACGGCCAGAGAAACATGATACACCTTCTGTCACAGTCACAACTAAATGTGGAAGGTCAGGTCAATAGAGACCAGTCATGTTTGTAGTTGATAGGTCGGTCTTACTAAAGCTTAAACTAATGGATAGACTACATGAAAACATCTTCCTGTGAGGAGATTTTAGTCAAATAATTTACTTAATAGTCTAAAATGTCTCAGATTCTCCTTCATTTCAATAATTAGCATTATTTTAAAAGCAGTCTTTGAAAAGCAGAGCCTGATTTGTGGCCATGATGTTTGTTGACGACCATTCGTAGTAGCTTGCGGTAACAAAAGCCTGAACTCAGTGTGACCTCAGTGCTTATGCTGCTGACTGCCCGCAGAGCTTTTGAAACGACGAGTCACTGCACATAATCACACCATAGCGCCCCACACATCAGGCGACAGAGCTGGGCATCAATTCAGCTTAACCTCCAGGAATAAGAAAAGAGCCATATGCATAGAGAAAATGGTCACATTGAACTGACTCAACTGAGACAAAACCAAATGGATGCCCATTGCTTCTCATTCACACACACATATACACACTCTCACAGCCACGTGGGAGATGTTGACAGATGCTGTTGGCTACTAAAACCTTCTGTGTCACTTAACAATCCTTAAATTGAATTGAAAAATACTGTATTACAAGATCAATAATATCTTTAAAATGCTGATTTTGTCCAACAATGTCTGTCAATCCCCCAAGACACAATCACTAAATCAATCAAATCACCGCCACGATTATACACCTCTAACCATCAGTAGATTTAGCATTTTGGCATAGCAGGTGATTATCAGAAGTTTTAGGGAAGAAACAAGGGTGTTTGGAAGTGAGAAATAAAAGAAGGTATGGATGGTGATGTTGATGTTCATTAGTAATTAAACACCAGTTTTGAGTCTTGTGCAGTTTCCCTTCAGCAGCCTTGACATTTTTTAAAGTCCTTTATCTCAACTAAATGTTAAATGTTATATTGCTGCTATGTTTTCACTGATGCAGCATTATCCACAAAAAACGTATCCCCTGTTTATACTTAATCTATTCCCCCACCCTCCCCCAAATCAGGCTACCACTTTGAAGGCAACATTTGAGGATGAACAATTAAAGGTATACTTCAATATTTTCCTAAACTGTCAAAATATCTCTTTAAATATCTTTGCTAATGTTGCAGGGACACAAATTCAAGTTTGACCTTTCCATACTCAAACTTCTGTACTGTTGAAAATAAGAGAATGTAAACAAGTGGTTCAATATCTGGAAACAACAAAAGCAACAAAAACAACAACATAAAAAATGAAAAATATTACAGGATGATAAATTCTCAAGAGTCTCTCTGCTTTTCAAAAAGTATAAATCAATAGCTATAAACTTGTGATATATTGCTCTATAACTAATGAGCTTACATTAAATTTCCTCAAATTTTGGGCAACCACAGGAGATTTTGCTGCCAGAGGAAAACTGCACGAGAGGCCAAAACTTCAACTGCGGGAGTTGTGATTGGTTTTTGCGATTGACAGCTACAGGTGAAGCGATGAAGAGGAGCTCTGGAAGGGCTCTGTAGCAACAGCTTCACTACCAATGACTCCAATACCTTGCAGTGGGTGGAGCTTATTGGGATGCCCACATTTGATGCAACAAGCACTGTTAGCGCACTCATTACTTCAATGCAAAATCCGCTGTGAAGAAAGATGAGTGGAGAGACACAGAGAAAGATGGAGAGGGAGAGGTAAAAAAAAAGTGGAAAACAAGTGTGACAGGTGGGGTTGGGTGGGGGGAGGAGGAGGAGGCTGGTGGTGGTTTGGAGGCGGAGGGGGTAGGGAGTCTGCTTGCAGCCAAGCACAGGAGGGTGGAGGACCCACATACCAAACCATGCCAGTGCTGACAGGGCAAAATGGAAGAGGGTTGGTGTAAATGAAACAGAGGATGAGACACCATGTTGATGCAGAGATAGGTAGGTGGGGGGGGGTCCGGTACGTCTTCAAGCCTGGATTCCGATGTTCCTGAAAAGAGCAGGGGAGAAGGGCTACACACTGCCTGCCTGGGAATGTCTGCAGCAGGCTGGACACAGCTTGAATTGTTTGTCTTTTAATGTAGAGGAAAGACTGGTAGTGATTGTCAGATGCAGGGAATCAAAGGATAATTTGTGGTTCTTATTCTCATAGTTTTAGCAATCATTAATAATAACAATGCCTGCAGATCTTCCTCTTGGATTGTATACAGCCCCAACAATGACCAGCACTATGGCAAAAAATGTGTCTGTGATTCCAGCCCAGTGCCCTCGAAAGCAGTGTGAGCTCCCTGTCCCCTGGAGATGCCTGTAAGGGGGAGTTTGAGAGACCAGCTGGAGGTCCACTCAGTCATACCTTGCAGTGTGTGGTACTGACAGGGATTCCGATATTGGAAGCCAACACGACTGTGAGTGCAGAAGCCAGTTCAATAGTGAATCCACTGTGGAGGAGGGAGGGGAGAGGAGGGACAGGGGTGGGGTGGGGGGGGCAAAGAGACATCCTTCATTGTAATGTCTGGGACGTGCTGCTGAGGGCACGGTCTCACCATATTCCAGCATCCACATTAACCACAGTGCAGCTCTTTAAATGATGTTTAACACACATACACACAAAGGAAGAAAGAATCACACTCAATCTCTCTATGAAACACATACAAAACACAAACACACACAATAAAAACAGCATCAATATCAGGTCCTAAATGTTGGTGGGTAATTCATAAAGAGAGTAGAGTGTGTTTGCATGTGGTACACAGACAGGTTGTTGTGTGAATGGTGTTTGTGTATTCCCCTGTTCTGACTAGGAGACACTGTGAGGCCAAGTCCCATTTCCAGAACTTTATTCACACTTTGACACCAGACAGTGGGCGCACTGAAGAGAAAGTCATTCCCAAAACAAATGTCTCCAGGAGACGGAAAAATGAAGAGAAACCGAGTGAATGAGAGAGCAACTTGAAACTGAATCACTGGCTTGTACTTTCATTGCAGTTACACACTCAATAAAAAAAAAAAAGCAGCCAAAAGGAAAAAATTCTTGGAAACACTCAGGTAAAGTCCTGGGAACAGATGGTGCTGATATTTGATTGGCCAAAGTGACACAATCAGCGACATGTCACTCCAGTCGCCGCTGTGGCGCTCGTGAACAGCAAGGGCCAATCTCTTTCACAGCAGTGTTCTAATGCTTTGAACTGCCCATAATTTGAACCCATCTGTCAATGGGCATCTCCTTATGTATGTGTGTCAGAAATGTTTTCAAACTGCCCTAGGTGTGGGATTGTCCTGGTGGCCAAGGGATTTAGGCTGACCATGGATTTGCAGTGTATCTGGTTCAAGCCTGGTCAGGGGACATTTGTTGCAGGGGAAAAAAAGCCCAAAAAATGTCTAAAAAAAGATTTATTTTTTTTTTCCACAGCAGACATTTTGACTTGTCATAGTAGGAAAAGCACAAATCACAAAGAGACAGGACTGTTTGTGTTTCTCAGTGTCCCACTGGCAAAGCTTGGCAAAGTCAGTTTGAAATCGCAGCAATCCATCCCTGTGCTGGTTAAACAGGAGAGCTGTCCAGAATGATGAAAATGTGTATTTCAAGTTTAAAAAACGTTTTTACTGCTGTGATACACTACGCTGTTCAAGTGTTCGCTGTGCCTAGTACACTACACTCACACACACTTTCCTGTCCTCGCCCCAAACAAACTTCTTTGTCAGATTGATGCATGGAAACAGACACTAGAGGAAGGAGAGCCTTTAGAACAGCAAAGCAGAGCAAATTTGTCTTTGAGTCCTGGCAAAAAAAAAAAAAAAACCCACTCTAAACTGGTGATGGAAAGAGAGAGAGAGATTAAGAGAGAAAGAAGGCACACAGGGAGAGAGGGGCCCAAAAAAGAGGAGAAATGAGGAAAGAGGGGAAAAATAATTAGATGGAGTGAGCGTGAGAATGATTGCAGGAGAAAGATTTAGAGGTGAGATGCCTATAAAAAAAACAAGACAAATAGATGCAGTGAGGAGAAGAAAATGGGAAGGAATGAAGAAAAGGAAGGAGTGAGGGAAGAGGAGGGTTAACCGCAAAAACAGAGATTTACAGGAGAGAGTAGGAAGGAATATGAAGAGGAGGAGGAGGAGGAGGACAGACTTGGGGGGAAAAGAAAAGTGCAAGAGGAGTCGGGCTGGGGTCCCTCCCTGTGGTTGGAGAAGAGAGGCCAGGGTTCCCACTGTGGCTTTGCCCCTCCCTCACCCCTCCTGCTCTACTCTTTTCATGCAGAATGCCAAACAACTTTCTGTAACCCTGTGTGATGTTCCTGCCAGGCAGCAGAGCGCGCACACGCGCACACACACACACACACACACACACACAGAAAAACTGCTGGAGCAATTAGACTCTAACATGCATGCATGCTCACACACATATAGTACACATTCACCACACAACGACCTGCAGGCACAGAGCCTGGCTTCCTTGAGCTGACACGATATGCACAAACATCCTTGAGGTATGCACATACACACACACTCTTCAGCTACTGCGTGGGAAGATGAGAGGACAGCAAGAGAAAGACAGGGAGAGAGAGAGAGCGAGAAATATTGATTTCAAGGACAGAGGAGCAGCAGTAAGTGGTAAAGAATGCGTGATGTCCACTGCTTAGGTTGTGGGACGAAGTGAGCCCAGGGGCTTTGAATGTTGTGGTCCAAAAAGCTACTTATTTATTCATAATTATTATGTAATAAGTCAAAGGGCAGAGGAAAAAATAGAGAGAGCGTACCATTCCTATTTCATTGCCTATGCAAAGAGGCACTACAGAGGCAATTATTACAGTAGATTTCGGAGTGTATTCCAGGGCGGTAAAGAATTATTTCCAGCAAAGTTCAAGTTCATGTAAGTGTGCATGAGGATTGCCAAACTTTGTTCAGTATTGAGATTGTGATTATTTATCATCAAAATGTTTCTACATCTCTGAGAGGGGAAAAAAGGATTGCATTGGTTTGTTTCAAAAGGACAGAAACTTTTTTCATTCCTTGTATTGTCCTTCATAAACTCAAATAAAATTCATTCAAATATACAAATCTTTTCATTCAAGTACTGCAACCACATTCATATACAACAGAATGCAAGTATGACATTGTACTTGCAGGTTGCTTGTGTAGTAAAAATGCATTTTGCCTGCAGCAGCAGCAGCAGCAGCAGCAGCAGCAGCTCTGTTTGGGAAGTAGAGGGTGGTTAATCAGAGCATGCTCAAGACCTTGTCCTGTCCTTGATTAGTCAGAAAAGGTTACTGTACCTGTGAATGAGGAGCAGTTTACAGCAGGAGCTCTAAAAGTGATTGTGTTGCCTTAAGTTTTTGCACTGTACAGTGGGAATTTCTGAATGTGAGTTGAATGGTGATAACCTGTTCAATAACATTCAACAGCTTTATTAAATACATTGTGTGTGTGCATTCTAATACGGCGGGGCGCATGTAAGTACTTACCAAGGAAGCTGTAACCCTGGATGGACTTGTGTGTGTCAGCATGTCAAGACTCTTTGGAGGGAGTGAAACCGAGCATGCCACAAATACTCCTCTTATTCAAACACACCCATCCCATGTCCGCCCCCCCCCCCACACCCTTCCACTCACTCTCCCATGAAGGTGGCTTTCTCACCTTGAGGGGGTGATGGGAGTCAGGTCCTTCCCCATGGTCTGGATGACGCGGCGGCCCCACACCCACAGGCCGGCACAGATGCCTACGCCACCGTAAAACAGCAGCCAGATGGGAGTGGCGGCATCCTGCATCACACCGCCCTGGTCATAGATCATCCACAGTGCCACCAGAGGGCCAATGGCGTTACTGCGAGGGTGAGAAAATGTATCGTAAACTCATTCAGTTCCTCTAGTATCACTGTAAGGCTGGTCCCTCTCTTTGTAGGTACTGAAAAATAATTTTAATGAAATTTCATATGGAGAAAAGCTTCAGGAATAACAAAATATATTCTGAAAAGTCATGTAAATCTGTCAAGTAAGCAGCAGGAGGCAGCACCTGACATCGTTGCCTCCATGGGCAAACGACCCGAAGCAGGCAGTGAGGATCTGCAGGAAGTGGAAAAGCTGGAACACCTCAGGCTTGTCCTTCTCCTCATGATCCTCCTCAGCCAAGTCGTCCAGAGGCACCGGTGCCGGAGCACCTTCCTCCTCCACCCCCTCCAGCTCTGTGGCCAGCTTCATCTCCACCCCGCCTTCCTCTGCCTCAATCTCGGCCTCAGCCACGGCGTTACAGTACGATGAGTAGCTGTCGTAGCGTACCCTCTTCTTGGAGTAGGACACGCTGTTGCTCCTGCCCCCCCCCTCGCCCACCAGCTTCTCGCTGTCCTCACGTGACTCCGTGCGCAGGAGCGGCTGCACAGGCATACCGCAAATTGCCGCTGTGTAGCAGGTGTAGCTGTTGTTGCGGCGCAGCAGGCGGTAATTGTTGTCGGGTGGGCCAGCGTTGGAGCCTGAGCGCTCGCTGTCATCCATGCGGCCCAGGTGGATTTTGTGGAGGAGGTCTTTATAAAGACCCGAGTCCTTATGTACTGTGTGGTACACCTGGCCATCGCTGCGCATGTGGCCATCGAAGCTGAAGCTGCCATTAGAGATGGGTGACTTGAGGCAACCATTGGTCATTGAGTGGGTCCGACCTGAGGGAGACAAGATGGAAGAGAGGGTGTGGATGCATAAGATTTAGTAATAATAAGTAATAGTAATATCAAATAGCAGCACATTTACAGTCTCTTCCTCTGAATATACATAAACTGAAAAGGTATCTTATGGATTCTATTTGAGGCTGAAAAATTGAGATTCAAGTTGTAAAATGGCACATAAAAGAAACCAGAAACAGCCTTGAGTTGAGTTGAGTTTTTTTTATTTTTATGTAGTTACAACAGAAAAGTTATCAACTCATGAATTTAAATGCCATTTTAATCATCATTAATGTTTAAGTTTTGTTAAACCCTTGTTTTTGTTTCTTCTCAATATCCTGACCTCTCAAAAGTCAGACTAATGTAGCAACAGAGCTGCATGTACACTCCTCATTGACAAAGATTACACAATGAACACAGTTTCACAGTCATTGTTTTTATCCCTCAGAAAAAGATAAGAGTGTCTTTAAAAAAAACAAAAACAAACAGTTTTACCATACACCCTGCCATTTGGCAGGACGGTGCCTCCATTGGCCAGATTGGTGAGCTCTCCACTGGAGTCGCGGGTGCTCCGATCACTGCTGCCCCCGGTGAGTGGCAACACAGCCTCATCTGTTCCCTTGGCCCCTGGAAGCTCCTTAAAGACTGGACTCTCCTCCTCCTCTTCAGGTATCTTGTCCAGGCTCTCATCAGAGATCCTGGACAGAGCCTGCTCCTTCTTTAGGCGACCTGGTGAAAATCAAGCGATGGAAGGTTTAGCGGAGACAAAATATCACCACCAGATGAAAATGCGAATCCTCTAGCAATCCGCTAGCAGTGTTTACAGAGCCTTATATACTAATTATGAGGGAAATCTCACAACTACATTTGCATCAGGCTTATATTCTAATATGTCTGAGTGATCACTCATTTACAGTATGACAGTACTCTGCACTAATACCAATAATTTCAGGTCAGAAAAAGAGAAAACTATGCAGCAGGATTCCATGAAAAGTATAGCCATCAGCTGATCCAAACTAATCCCAGTGCTGATAGACTTGATGCCCCCCACCCCCCAGTACAAACACATAAACAAACTCAGTCACTGCCTGTTTCATTTTGACGGATGCAGTAATATCCAGATTAGGACCGATAATATCACCTATAATCCTCACAGGCATTCAGCGGTCACGACATGTTAAGCAACAGGTCAAGTTGGCCTCACTCGTGTGCAGGGTTGAAGGAAAGTTAGAGAAAAGAATTGTTCTATTTTAAGCCTCAACATGGATATGATCGCTTCAGTAACAGCACTTCGTTATTTAGTTTAAGGTCTACAAATCTTTTTCAAAAATGGTTTAAATGTAACTTTTTATTTTCATGAGTGCAAAGCACCTCAGGCATCTCAGACTTGTGGCTTAACAGCTTGTAGCTTTGTCTTTGAATTCTTACAGTAAACAGACGTTCTTATTTATATTAAGTTGCATTCAACAGACTCTGTCTTGCTTATGTCCACCATTCTTTCAGATATTCCACTTACTGCTCTTTCCACTGTTTTATTTAATGTGTGGTGTTTTATAGTGATGTCTGCTTTGCTGCAGGCCGATTTTCCCATTAGGGAAACAATTCCTAACCTTGATCTGAAAGCTTTTGATGCTGCAGGCTATGATCTTAAGTAGCTATACGCCCAAAAATCTGAGTGTCTCAGCAAAGCAACTGGAGTGCTACACAGAGTTCACAGGGTTTTTTTGGTGGCTTTAGTGGTTTTGGCAGAGGCCGACGAGAAAACACATCCGCTGGCATCCAATGTTTGGTGTCAGAGCACAGAGTGTGAAAGCAGAGGCCGAAGCTCTGTTGTTAGGCCCGGGTCATAGAGCTGGGCTTTCAGATGGCGTGAGAAAGACTGGACACACACAAACACACACACGCAGATACCTACTTGCTATTTTCCTCCTCATCCAAGGACACACGAATATCCAGACCAGAGCGGCACAGATCAGCGACCCGGCTAAAGTTATGAGAAAGATGGCCCACACCGGCAGCATCTCTAACCCGAGCACTGCAATTAATAAACACATACACACACACAAACAGGTATAAGAAATAACATATTGCAAGTAGTTTAAAAGTGTTAAAATCTACTTATACTCTTGTCACACCTTCAGAAGGAATTTTGAGCAAGCAAACGATATTGGCACCATCACTGAGACTGGGATGATAATTTGATCATACACTGGTGTCAGACTAAATAAACACAGACAATGTCTGTTAGGAAAATAAATACTGCCCAGCACTTACATGGGGCTCCAGTGTACATGATGGAAAATGTGTTGATCCCAATGGTGGAAGCATAGAAGAGGGGCAGCGCTCGCAAGCCATTAGGGACAGAGTCATCCTAAGGAAAAAACACAGGTGGATTTTTAGTACAGTTTCTGCTG
>BRZM01001346.1:0-25292 GCA_033238685.1 Lates japonicus | reverse complement strand
TCCTCCGGTGTGCTTTACGTTTTCCGGTTACATGCTGGTTAGAGATGGTTAAACAAACTTGTATGGGCCCATTTATGACTGATGATGGTCATGAACAATCTTGTGTTGAAATAAAGACAAAAACCAAATCTGCCGTACATCTGCTTGTGATGATGCAGTAGTATATTTAACTTTCTATATGTCTGTCTGTAGGAATATATCGTGTGTGTATATACATAGAGAGAGAGACAACCATGATTCATGTTTTGGTTGAGTCATACCAATCCGAATATAAACAAAACCAAAGCCTTGGCGAACAGCTGCCGGGAACTACAACAAGAGCAGGCTGCAAAAAAATAGAAAAATCAGCTGGTTTCCATGAGTGACTGCTTTAAGTCCATTCGAACTAATTCACATGCCCTCCTAGTATACAGACGCTGTGCTAGAGACAAGAACAGCACTGACACCAGGAAGAGGTATTCTGCGTAATACAGCCAGCATTGTTTGCATTCGGCAATGAGAAGAGAAAAACAACACTTGAAGAAAAGAAAAGTCAAAAACGAATCGTTTTATAAGCGGCTGTAAGTGATACAGGTACTACATGACTCTATTACTCTTAACGTATATTACATCACACTCTTTTTAATATTGAGTTTGAACAATTCATGCATCTAAGCAAAACATAGTTTTATTACTATTCATTTCTCATTTAGCGCAGGTTATGATATGAACTAGATGATAATGACCTTCTGGATTCCCCGTGTGAACCTGCAGCCTGCTAAATGGAAACTAAGTTTGTAGATTTGTAGTATGTTGATGAGCTATAAACAAATTATGAGGTGTTTCCATATCTAAAAAGCACAGTGGTTCCTCTTCATTCACATAAATATTTGTTTTGGTTTCCTGTAAAGAACCAGGAGAGAATATCGTGCAGCCTGAGGACCTGCTCAAGAAAACTTGCTGTCTTGTTCTTACTACACTGTTGTTTCCCTACATCATTACAGCAGGATGCAGCCATTTCAGGCCCATCGTTTGGAGCTGTAAATTCTGAAATGCAGGAAATTACCACTGATGAAACAGATAAACTGATAATCCTTCTATCCGTCACCGTTACCCACTTATCCATGAGGGTGGGAGGCTGGAACTGATCTGATCTTAAAAACTTAACTTATATTGAAATTACTTACATTGTATTGTCCTAGTTATATCTAAATGTGTCAAACTACAAAAACAACAAAAGTAGCTTTACCTTCACAATACAACATATTTTACAATATTCTATTATTATTAAGACACAATAAAACCTATTTTCTTACATCATAATTAGCTCTAATGGAAATTCCCTGCTTATCTCAAGGTTTTCACACAACAGTCTCTACAGTTTACTCAGAATATTTTAAAAACATCCAGTGAGCAGTTCTGTAAAACTACCTTGTTGATAGAGAGGGTCGGTTGGAGCTGACAGGCTACTCACTTACTCATAACTCTGGTGGGCAGAAAAGCATCTCGCGAGGCTGATGGACAGCAGAAGACCATCAGGTTCGCTCCTGTCAGTCAGAACCTTGAAATCGGACTGCAGAAGGCTTTGAAGGCTCACCAAAAACCGGACGGTTGAAGACTGAAAAAACGTGGCTAATCATTGAATCTGGTTCTGTGTGTCAACAGCGAGAATCCATGGACCCAACCTGCCTTTATATCGGTCAGGCTGGTTGGGGCACCACTAGACATAATGCCTTAATCATCATCTAAACAGTGGATTCAATGAACTGTTAGCCACAGTGACCATCCCGGAATCAACAAGGGCTGGGGTGTGATAGAACAGAATATATCAAAGGAATATTTCCAACATCTATTAGCACTAATTGTCTATTAAACTGCACAAATTGTGTGTTTCCCCCCTTAGCTACTCTGTATGGATCGTCTGAATGTAGAATAATGCTCTCTGTATGTCACCCTGAACAGACTCACTAAGTCACTTCTCCTCTGTGCATTTATTCAAGAATCAAATTCAAAACCGTCATGACAACCCGTACTGAGATCTGACACCTGTCTTCCTGACACCTTTCAAGTTTCATCTCTGCTGTCAACTACAGTAAAGTCTCAGTGTGGTTATAAAACATTACTATTGGACCCATCTCACAAAGGATTTGGAGAGTTAGCTGTTATTCATATCGTAGCAGGGAGTCGGGTCTACCTTCCCATCCATATAAGCAGGCGGCCACGTACTGTAACCTAATTACACGACTGTGAATTCGGAGCTACTAACCACAAACACATCTCCCAGGCAGCCCATTATCTCTGTTCAGCAACCTTGTACAAAGTAGAGAATAGTTCTCTGGATCACCCACTTTGCTTCTGTCAGGGTATGTTTATATGTGTGTGTGTGTTTGTGTGCATGGATGTGTTGTCTACAATCTTCACCACACTGTATGAAGATGTACTTCAACATGCTAGTACCCAGCCTCTCTCTCTCTTTCTTGATGACCAGCCTCCACCTAGGCTCCGCTCTCCTCCCTCCCCAGATAACACCTTGCAGAAACCTCAGCCTCGTCTGGTTTTGTTGTATAGCGCTCCCGGAGGGGCCGTTGACATTGGCAGGGCGATCCTTGGTGGGACAGAACTAAATATATTTATTCAATAATGCAATTCAGTCCAGTACTTGGTCCCTATTCCTTTACTTGATTATGTCGCTGAGGGCTTTCTCTTTATCCTTTTCTTTCTCTTTTTGTTCAGCCTCTATCCTTTTCTGTACTCTTTCTCCTTCATACTTCAGTTTCATCCATTTCCTCCTTGTTCTTTCTTAACCCTCTCATTAATTTTAATGTCCTCCCTTTTCTGTTTCCTTCTTCTCTCTTTCATTCTATTTATTTTCCTCATTTATTCCTTCATTCCTCCATCTTCCTTCATTCCTAATTTGCATTTCCCATCTCTTTCTCCTGCTGTTGTGCTTTTATTTCCTTTTCTTCTTCCTTCAGCCTAAATGAAAATACTGGCTACGGAGGAATACCAAGTTCCTGTACGTTCTTCACCCTAAATACTTCCCAAATTTCTGGTACTTGTTTGGTTTCTTAGTGCATCATTGAATGTTCTCATCTTCCACCACTGGGGACATTCTAAAACTTGAATCAAACTATTATCCACCAATGCTGGTTACCTGTCATTGCTCACTGACATTTATAGTCTTTTTCTGTCATCACCACTTCCTTTGAATTACAGATCAAAGTTCATACAGTGAAACGGTTTTTATAGGCTTGAATGCACAGCTCATCAATCAGCCACTCTTGGATGTTCACTCACTTAGCAGCTACAGTGTGCACACAGTGAGCTACGTGGCATATTATTATGTGTGTGTGTCTGTAAAAGGTACAGCTTACTGAAAACCTACCGGTGCTACCATCCTCCCACTCCACTCACATAAACATTAAAATCCTCCTTTGTTTTCTCTAATAACACCATTCTTTATGTATGCCAAGCACTGTCTCAGGGATGATGGATTCTGCCATGCGTGGGCTTCTTGCACTGAGCAGCTACAGCTTGAGTGCTTTTACTCTGAATGAGATCATGCCATTTCTCTATTTATTTAATAGAGGAGAAAAATGACCTTCTCTTATTGAGGACTTAGTTAGAGCAAACAAAGCAGTGGAGTCAGGGAGCTTGCTGTGCTGTTGTGATAACATGTTACATGGATGTGAATATTAATACATGTGCTCTGCATATGATTATTAAAATATTCTTGGTAATTCTCTGTCTCTGCTTGACGGCATTCATGGCTAATGGTGCATTGAGCTATGAGCTTGACGGGGAATTCAAGCCATAAACCTGCGCAGAAGTCGTTACCCAATTGTACATCCGACCAACACAACATTAGCATCCCGGCTGGGATGTATCCAGCTCAATATCTTTCTTTCCAGCTGTGTTTTTGGATCTCACAATCGCCTGAAAAAATATCAGTCTGATAACAAGGTTAATGAGGCGGTAAAACTCAACTAATTCCATCGTAAAAACAAAACAGTGGGCTAAAAGAAGCCACAAAGCTCCACAGAGCAGTTACGTTTTGGCACCATGAAGGACCCTTTCATGGAATCATTTGATTCAATAATAATAACGTATTAACAGAAAATATTTTTTAAAAGACTAGACTAGCTTATTATTCAAGTGTATTTTAAAGTATTATTAATCAGATTCACAAAATGAGCTATTCATTAGATACTATCCGCTTTATTAATGATCTTTCATAATGGATGGGATAATTATTGCTTCTTGATTCCAGAGTTAATCAGGCCGCATTCCCATCCTGATCCTTATTGGTTTTCTCAGCTCTCGTTCTCTGCAGCTCATTTAAAATCTTTACAAATGCAACATTAAAAAAATCACTATGCAAAACTAAAAATAGAACCTCAATAACCTCAATTAAGACTGAAAAAACTATCCTAGTCTGATGACTCACTCAATAAACAGATTAATATACATTTCTCACAATAAATTCATTTATAACATAACAGATTGTATATTCTTCTAGCATTCTGATATTATTCCATCCATTCGTTAATAATTACAATCAGCTGATATTGTGTGAAATATTATTCATATAAAAATATAACAAATAAATAAATATGAAGATATTAAGTACAGTGCTTGAAAAATAGAACACAATCTGACCATTTCCACTTTTCCTTTGCTGTTCTATATTTATCAATTAACAGGTGTAATCAGATATTTACCACACACTCATGCTATTCTTTTCAATCTTGATTTAGTCTTTAAATAAATATTCAGTGAACAGCTTCAGTGAATAGTATTTGTCAAGATATTAACGAGAATATCTAATTAGCGATACACTATTAGACCTCAGCATTTGTCAGTCCTTGTGGTTGGAAAACGCACAGAAGCAAGGGGTTATGATTATAGAATTGTGTGTATAAACTGAGCTTCACCATGACCAGTGAGGGCATGAAAACAAAGCAAGCCTTTATGGCAGATGCAGGCCATTGTTGTGCACTTGCGTACGGCACGGGCTGTTAAAGTGAAGAAGCGTCATCTTAATTTCACAAGGCACACAGGGGAAGCTGGAGACACGCAGGAGGCGTTGCATGGTTCACCTGAATGAACCTCGAAACATGAGGCGGGCGTGAACACATCCTGCTGTTGTGGTCCTTGTCTGGATGAATCATCTCAGTCAGTAGAGCTCACAGAACAGAAATATACAAACTTATACAAACTGTGAAAAGCATGGTTTTAATTATATATTGTTGCTTATTCTCCATATATATGTCTATTCCCTCCTCCCCTCTGCTCACTGTTTCACCCCAGGGTTTCTTCCACTTCCCCAACTTCCCTGTTGCTTTCTGTTCGCTCCCCAACCATTTTATTTCTTCCTCCATCTCTTTCTCCTGCCTCCTCCCTACCTCTGGCCCGTCTGTGGATGGTTTGAGGCCACTGGAGCAGAAGGTCATCTCCTGCCCTCAGTCTCCTTGGCTTTTGTGCTCGAATATGACATCCCACATCACAGATGCCATGCAGGACTGTGCACACACACACACACCTCACAGAAGCAGACATTACTCAGTGTCACACACAAGACACAAGGTAACAAATACACACACACACACACACACACACACGCACACATACATGCTGGAACAAATAAAAAAGATACAACACAGCTAGTCAAAGTATTGTTAAAAGGATGCAGGAGCATCATGGCAAAATGTCAAAATGTGTTTACACAAATGATTTCAACCAGTGTTTTCACCATTTCCTCCCATATGACTGTAGACCAGCACTATAGAAACACAACATATAACCAAAACTTTTCCTCTCTCTAGATGTGGCGCTTTTGAGAAAGAAATAAATGCATCACTGGATAGAAGTCAGTTCATTTGAATTCCAAACATTATATTGGTCATTACTGCTGACGTTAAAAGTTATTTTTAATTCTGACCAGCCACAACTGTTAGAATGTGATGGCATTTCTCTC
The DNA here is from genome assembly GCA_033238685.1 of Lates japonicus. NCBI lineage: Eukaryota > Metazoa > Chordata > Actinopteri > Centropomidae > Lates > Lates japonicus. Next base: position 19,336 of record BRZM01001346.1, on the reverse strand, counting down.
GTTTTACTCGGACATTGCATAAGCAGCTTTAACAAATAATAGTACTCACTTCAAGGCTGGCGTATGAAGATCACAGACACTGCAGAGCATCTCTTCACAGACCACAGTGCCTTTTCATGTATTAATGAGAGACGTCAGCCAGGTTTGTGATATGTGTCCGCCATGATTATGCATGATCACAGGGAGCGGACCCTTTCCAAAGTGCACCCCTGTTGTGTGCCGGGTTTTCGAAGCACAGTTGCCATGGAGACGCTTTTGGTATCCTGCTGCCTCATTTTGATGTGTGGCTGTATGTGAAATGGCTTTATGTATGGGAACATCATGTACATTATGTAAGTACTTTTCGCAAGGAAATGGCATATGGCAAATTTAGTGCTACCTGTTCAGAACCATATCATGACAAAACGAGCTGTGTTATATAACTGTCGTTGTGCTCAGGAAGAGGAGAAATATGTATGATTCACATATTAAACAGACTTTATATAACCTATGAATATAACATATGGGATACACACTATACTGTATATTATGATTTCTTTTAATGTTCATAGGCCTAATTGGTTTCTTATATAACCAGTTTGTATAAGCAGTGTTTGAATTTAGGCCAATGCCCCCTGCTAGTACATGTCTGATTACTACCAACATGGGCTCCCATACTTCTAACTGAACGCTGCTACCTCCTAAAGAAGACCAGTGCGAAAAATATTAAAGCTGCACTAGTTTTTATATGAACAATGGGTCAGAGTGTGAATGGCATCACCACACTGAGAATTCTCATCGACCTCTGCAGACCGCTTCAGCTCTCCAGAGCAGCTTAGCATCTTTCAGCTCTTGTTTTGGTTTTACGACCTGCAACTTTGCTAACTGCTCTCATCAGCCTGGTTTCTAGCCTCAGCAAGCAGCTATTTTCAGTGAAATCCACTGTACACTATCTGCTCAGCACCAAACAGTACACAGACAAAGGCAGCTACTAGCTGGTGAACATAGTTGAGCATTAGCAATGTATGTGTAGTTACATACAGACAGAGATTTTATATGAGCTATATAGTAGTCATGCTAGGGTATGCTAAGTCACATAGCTGAGTAATGGTAACTTTTAAATTCAGAAAGCACCATTTCAATCCCCCTCCCTCTATCTGCTGTGTTTCTTCTGTATACACCTCAGCATGATATTTACTTGTTTTGCCAAAATAGAAAATGTAAATTGTAAATTGAAATCGAGAGTATGTATCTGGAGGATTGTTGTTGTCCAGCTCAGGCCTCGTGGGACTGGACTGGCTGTAATCAGGGACACTGATCCAGGTCGGGATGACTGATGTTCTTAATATTGGATGAGCTCATCTGTGACTGAGAGGAGGCAGGGGAAACGGCCAAAACCAGAAACTGGAGCAAATGCTGTCACACAATTTGCAAACATTCACACATCCACCCACACACAAACTACACAGATGCTCTTTCTCTTTTCTTGCTCATTCGACATGTACAAATGCAATATATACAGTATATTTAGACTCTATCTAGACTACATCTAGACTTGTGTGTCACAAGCACAGAAGGCACTTTATACAATGTGCAGTGAATGCATTAGTAAATGTCATGGCCTCACATGAGGCGTTTGTTCGCTCATGTGTCAACTATGACATAACCTGTTTGAGAGAGAGAAGAGAGAGACTTTTCATATTCACATGCCCAGACCTTGATCAGTCAAAGGACTCTGAAATGCTGAATTAACCTGTAATGAATGACAGCACTGATTCGCTGAGATTCGTTGCCATGGAGACGGTCTGAGGGAGTATCTGTTGTGTTATAGCTAATGACGCATATGGTGGCTTATCAGGCTGTGTGGGTGGGCGGTGGCACTGACCTCACAGGTCAGCCCCCATGCAGACTGAACATGGTTCAAAGTGTAAGTCTACATGTACAACAAAAGGATATAAATACTCTCTGTCGCCATGTCTGACAGCTATATTACACACACTTCTTCTTCTTCTCGTCTCTCAGTGGTTAAGCCTAAATTGCAATAGATGTGTGGTTTCATCTAACTAACTACTATTTTGGATATTTTTATTTCGCTTATTTAAGATTTTTGGATACACTCAATATACTTGATGCATATGCTTGATCACTGATCCCATCAGCATCTTGGTATATGCTGTATGGGTGTGGTGGACTGTATAATTTAATTTTCTAACCAGGATCAAAATGTATCTAAATAAATACAGTATGAGGTTGTTACTCTGTTCATCAGTGGATGTGTTATAACACGAATTCAGGACAAATGAATGAAGATCAGCAGGTTTGTACAACCACAATAAAGCTTTTGAGTATAAGCTTTGCATCACTTTGAGTTACAGTGATGTCTCTGATTCACAAATGGCATCTCATTCACATTGTAACATAAAGCATAACATCACTGCTAAGCTTTATCAATGCAACAAATACTGTTGAATTTTCCATCACTGTGACGCTTGGAAAATCAGAAAGCCATTGAATGAATGACGGGGCAGAAACATGCCAGTTCATACTACTACAAAATCTACATGACAGTTCAGTGAGTTGAGTCGCCTTCTATTGGTACTGTGTGCTCACAGCAGTTAAGCTTTATGAGCATCAGTAAGTGGTGCAGCAACAGCTTTTTTGCCCAGGATTTCACCTCTCAGCCAGGGCTCTATACAGCCTGAGAGAAAGACTGTAATCAGGTCTCTATCAAGGAACTGAAAATGATGTTAAGTGGTTTTGTTTTCAATATCATGCTAGCCAATCTGATCATTTGTTATTTGTGTTATATAAATGTGCATTCAGTAAATGCTGACTTAGTTTGTTTTTACTGGAATGTTCCACTCTCACTTGAAGAATGTCTGCTGGGAAAAAATTTAACAAAAAAGGAAGAAAAAAAAAGAAATCTTCCTGTTAACTGTTACTTCATAGACAAAAAATGAAGTTTCAAAATCTGGCTAGGCCGTCATGTTCCAGTCTGATTCTCCATGAGCAGCTTCAGGTCTATTCTGCAGTCTGCCCAGTTCCTTTACTATCAAGCTGATTTCCTCTTTCCCTCTCACACTCATTCCTGCACCAACACTATTTCTTCTTCTTTTTCTTTCTCCTCTCTCTCTCTCTGCATCAGAAAGCACTTGCAGTCTGAACCAATCACGCCATTTCTCAGCCAGGCAAGCGTGGCCAACAATGAATCCCTCTAAATCACAGGCTTAACAGCCTGCTGCGATACTGCAGGGACTGGGAGGGCCTCCATAACACAGGTCATAGAGAGATGGAGATGGATGGATACAGAGAGAGAGAGGAAGTGGGGAGGGTGGGGGTTTAAGAAAAAGAAAAAACAGGAAAGATAAAGAGAACCACACACAATAAAGATGATGAAGATAAGGACACAGAGAAAAAATGTGAGAGAAAAATGAATCATTTATGATATCAAAACCAAAAGAGGGTGAGAGCAGGATCAAAATAAATCAATCGCATGGTGTATCGATTGAATCTGCAAATAGTCTGCACTCAGTCAACCAGTCAGTGGAGAACTCCACTCATCTGTTGACTCCCCTGTCCTCAAGGCTAGTGATCAGCCTCTCTTGTGCAAACACACTAAACAGAGCTAGGACGATAACAGGATGTCTCTCTATCAGTGTATCGTTCTATAGAAAATCAATTAGTCATTAATACCTCACCTAAGAGGCTAAAAAAGAACCAGGAAATGAAATTATTCCCTTAGAACTCTTGTAATTACATGGTCAGGCAAAGTAATAAAAGAAATAATAGCTTATGATTTCATCCAAAGAGCAAATTGTTTTATTTGGAAGCTCTTTTATTTTATATAAAAAGGACATTGGTGTTATTATAAATGAAGATGCTCTTTTGAGATAGCTGGCCTGTCAGTCTGTATTTTTGTTCTTTGGTTTCTGAAGTAAATAAAACATTAATGGACAAAATATCCATTAACATTAACATATTGTCTTTTTAGAAATATCCCATGAATTAAAGGCACTCCATTTTTGTTTGTTTGTTTTTTTAATCAGTAGTCAGGCTATGGAGCTACGTCTTAATGAGGAGGTCCCAGTGTGTTTTCATCTTTTAATCTGCTAGCACACATAATACACTACATGATTACATGTTACACATTTCTGCCAACAGTTTCCACACAATTCTGCCAAAAGTAAGTAAGGGAAGAATAAAGCTGCAGCTAGCAAACATAGATGTACACAAAGCAGGTTCTAAAACAATTTTTAGAATCTGGCATTGTAGATGTTTTGTGAGGCAGGAAATGCATTCAAAGTGTTTGTAAGACCTTTAATTTTGTTATCTGCTGATAAATACAGAATCAGCTTATTGATGCTGAATAAACAACTGTATGATATTAACTGTATTTTTTTAACTCTTTAAACACATGTACAAATCAGTCACAGGCTTCTGATGAATTGATAACAATGTTTTGCTGCACTGTCAAGCATTCACAAAGTAATGTCAGCTTCAGTCCTTGCCCACTTAGTTTTCACTAAGAGAACTGTCCGTGGTGCTGAAACACCAACACAGGTGCTATATAATGGGAGAGCACTCACATTCCCTCCTGTTCTAACTCTATTTCAGCTGGCTTTGAAGAAATAATACCCATTAGGCGTGCCGTGTATTCTGCCAGCAACATCTCTCTGATCAAACATGACTTTCACTGTGAAATTTAGTTGCTCTCATCAGGAGCTGCAGAGACAGAGATCCAGGCCAGGGGACAGAGCAGCAGCACAGGAGGAGGAGATCTAAACAGGTGACTGGTGTCACACTTCATCATCCATCCCATTAGTCAGGCCCAGAACATAACAAGATGGAACTGGCTGGCTGGTAAACCTTGCTCAAGGGCACCACTGCAGAAATCCTGCGTCAGAAATCAGAGCAGCAGCAAGGCTGAAAATCTCTGCCTGGGCTGGTCTATCAACACAGACAATGGGAGGATTAGTAGAAAAACACAGTGGTTTAACTCCTGTTACACTTTAATCTAATTTAAGTCTATCATCAGCATTACAGTGTTTTGAATGATTGGTTGGTCCAAGTATTTAAAAGGGTTTTTAAACTAGAATAGACTACATGAACTTTCTTCAGCTGAAAAATGTTAACATGACATTACATTTAGACAGATATTGCTTTTTAAAATGTAAAATAATATCTGTAAAACAAATGCTGCCTCCATACAAATAAGTGCTGCTTTTAAAAGCATTAGATGATTGCAGTTATTAAAACTAAAGATTCCAAAACCTTGTTTTCAGATGGAACAAGCCGCTCTGTGAACATGTTATATCTACAAAACACAATGACACTCAGGGATAATAGTAAGAAAAACTAATTCCAGCTTGTTTCCAAGAGGTTAAAAACTAATACAAACAAAAACATACAACAAACTTACAAAAGACGAAGGACACAAATGTTTTATGTCATCAGTAATGAATATCCACACTAAATTACATTAACAAATGTATAAATGACCACAGGGGCCTGCCATTCAGTGAGAAACTGTCACAGTTGTCATTAAATGAAAGCTGTGACAGCAGGGCCCCAGTATAATAACAGCGTATCTGCGTACACTATTTACTGACAGAACTTTTAATTAACTGTGGTATCAGGTTTGGGTCTCAATCTACTGGCGGCACAAAACTCACAGTTCCAAACAAGTGGATTAAAGATGAATCCCATTTCATTTACAGACTGTTGGCCAATATAGTGGCTCATTCTGCGTACTGGTACATTTCAGTGATGTAGTGAGTATCACAGTGTCCTTTAGCAGGAAGCTCAAGTGTCCTGAAGCCAGATACAGAACACCTACTGCCTCCAGGGCTGCTGTGTTATAACTGACCCTGTCCACCCTGCAGTGGTACTAAAAAAAAAACAAGAGAATGTCCCTCAAGGATCAATAAAGAATTATATTTCATTATTATTGTGTGTCTTTGTATCTCCATGTGGATTTATAATCATCATGACTCTGTCTTTTGTATGCTTTTGTACTCTTCTTTTGTATGCTTTCCCAAATCTACAGGGATGAAAATATGAGTTTAAAGTTGAGGGGGAAAGCAGCTGAATTAGTAGTCTGCTGTCATCTGTTTGGTCAGTGTACGGTAGCATAAAGGAAACTAAGCTAAATAATACAATAGAGACTTTTGGTCTAACTATTACTCCACCATTAGTTGATTAACCAATTAATTCTTGGAGTTAGTCATTAGTTATTTCTCAAGAAATTATAACAAAAGATTTTTGGCTTTTCTTTGTTTTATATAATTGCACATTAAAATAAGTACTCATAATAAGGAATACGAAGAAGTCTCTGTTTTGTTGCTGGAATATTGTGATGGGCATTTTTTCCTAATCAGACACATTCTGTTGACTCAATAACAACTGGATTACTTGGAAAAAAGTGATTTCCTGATTAAGTGATTAAAAATGTTGTTTGCAGCTCTGTTTCTGATCTGACAGTATATAACCAATACTGTCTATCTATAAAAACACAAAAAAAGAAACACTAAGTGGCAGATGCAGAGTGGTGACCTGCTCTGTTGTTCAAGGTTGTCAATTCAGTGAGTGTCTTTCTGTTGCATTAAGTATTAAAGTGGAGAGTATGATTGTGTGTGTGTGTGTGTCTAATCTTCCTCTGTAACCTGTGGATGTTTACATCATTTTCCATTCACCTGAGGTTTAACTTACCTTAATCACAACAGAAGAAAATGAATTTGAACAAGTGGAGACAGATGAGTGGGAGTCTGTTTGTTTCCTTCAAGAGAAATTGTTTTCATGCAATCAGAGGCTATTATTCTTCAGAATTCTTCCAGACAAAACAGACTCACACTCAAACACACACAAAGATGTTCCTTCAGAGTGCAGAAGCTATTAGCAATCACAGGCATGTCTGCAGCAGCCTCACTTAAGACATTCTGGGCCTTTCAATACAGGGATGATTATGCTCTGAACAAGCTGCTCTGCAGAAGCAGAAAACGCTGCAGAAAAAAAAAGAAAAACAACTCTAGCGGGTGGATTTTCACAACTTAAGACCACCGCAGTCTTTTCATCTTTTCAGATCAGTGTGAGTATTGGGGAGTTGTTCCTAACAGAAGGTTTTGAGATGTAGATCAGAGGAGAAAGCTTTTTAAAGGGTTGTTCAATTGCTGTAAATGGCACAAATCCAATTTATAGCCATAGCTTTGTGCCCTCCACTGCTTCAGCTTGCCAACGGTACGTAATTTATTCTGCAAGCTTCCCTTTCAGTCAACACATCACCATCAAGTGTACTTACTTATACTACAAACGATGCAACCTCTCAAGTTTCTTTCTCTCCTCCTCTATCAAATCTCATCTCTGTGCTCTAACTGTAACCTAGCTTTTTTCTCTGCACGAACGGCAAAGTCCAACAAACACCATTTAGTTAGCGTCCCTCTGAGCCAGCAGCCCCTCTCCCCTGGGTTTACCTGCTCCTCCAGCTCTCTGCCTGCGTTCTCCAGCACCTGGACCTGGTAGTTTAGCGATAGCCCGGAGTGAGGAAGGTTCCACTGGGCTTTCAAACACACCATGTCCTGCTTCCCCCGTCTGTTTTGTGCTCATACAATTAGAGCGAGTCACTGGATGCGCAGCCAGGAGCCCACTGAGAAATGTGAAATGGATAACCTGGGGCCTGGGAAACCAGCCAGCTCTTCCAGTAAAATCACCTCCTCCACCACCGCCACTGATACAAAGCCCTGCCCTCACTGGGCTGTGATGTCATCCCTGCACCCGCCCTCCACACAGCGGTCATCACGGTTGGACACAAGAGGAAGATCCAAGTTTGGACAAGTCCCCCACCCCCACCCCCAGTCTCTCGGTCTCTCACACACTTTCCCTTTCTTGCCTTTGTTTTCACATTCCCATTTCTCATCCTCAGCCCTTACATCCTCATCTCATCACTGACATCCAACAATAGGCTAATTCAACAGATCAGACTCATGAAGAAAACTAAATAACTGCAACTGATGCTTCCATCAACAAACACATATGGAAACAAAATAGATATGACCTGGCAGTACTTATTTTTACAGGGACAGAGAGAATATTCACTGAATGGACTACTCCAACATACCACATTACCTTAAAGAAGCGTCCTTGTTAGGAAATCATTTAGTCTATGACTATATATAACTGTAACTATGGACCGTAACATTTAAAATTCCATCTGATATTCAGATATCTAGGTAAGATATTCAATTTGCTGTCATTGATGAGTCAGAAAAAAAGAGAATATCTGTGTTTAAAAGCTAAACCCAGTCATTCTTTGGCAATAGATTATCAGGACCATTTTTTTTCTGTCGCAATAAATGTGTCATCAAAAAATCCCAAAGAAAGCCACCATATCACCCCCTAAACTGCACATCCCATCATGCTTTACACACTGCTTCAAACCCTGCTGTCCTTCAAGTAGATCACTAAGCTGTGCAGCCACTATTCAAACCAAAACTTTCCCTCAGGGAAAATCACAAATGATATGTGGTTGAAGGATAATTCTAGTATTTCTTGACCTAGGATTTTTTTCAGAATTGTGACAGTTTCTGACTAACAAATTGTGCACAGGTAGGCGGTGAGTTGCCCTGGAGGTAGATCAGCACCTGGGTCAGCTCCATGACAGTAACTGACATGATTTTCTAGAGGAGGGAAGGTATTTATGACTGCAACATGTAAGTCCACTGGAACACCAGCACCAAAGACAAAGTAACAGCTACACACACACACATTCAAAATGACCAACTGATCTACAAAGACAACAATTTATCACAACTGCATCTATGTCAGTTGAAAATGAAGAGCTGGAATGGAGAATTCTGACCTGTCAAAGAGCCAATGGAGTCAGTGTGCAGGTGTTAACATTTCTCAGAGAACGGACAAGACAAACTAAATCCAGTTCCTATGATTCTCTGCAGCAGAGGAGAGAATAAAAGCTTTGTTTTCTCATTTGGTCATCTGGTGCAGAGCCTAAAATGCTGGAATGGGGTGGGGTTGGGGGGGTGGATTTATGCAATTCAATTAATGTGTTTTGAAAAGGGCAGGAGGGCATTATGAAACCAAGGTAACCACAACAAGAAAGGCAGTAGAGACCCAGTTAAGTGTGTTTGGAGGATATCAAGTGGAAGGACACATTAGGGCTCTGTTTTATGGTACACCGAGCACGGCGTGGCAAAAACAATCCAAAAGAAAAGAAAAGAGAACCCTTTATGTCCTCACTATGATGTCTCTATAACTATAAATGTTCTGCCACTGTGATCCATTTTTTTTTATCCACTGTTGGAAACAGGATGGGAAAGCCACAGACTGCTGCACCTTTTGGTTGCCATAGAAACCACCTGAGTGACAGGCCACTAGCTGCTTATGCTGCATAATAAAAATAAATAAATAAAAACCAGGCACTTGGCTTCCAGTGATTTCTGATTATTTCCCCATGATGTGAGAAACAATGAGGCAAACCGCCTCCATTCACAGTCTCCCATAATCCTCTTCTTTCCAGCACTAATTGGATAACTCCTGCTCCAATGAGAGGAAGCCTCTGCTCCTCTGCTCACACAATTCCCTCTCACCTTTCACCTTCGCTTCTGCCTTTCACTTTTATACATACTGCACCTTTAAACTGTGCACCTGACCTGAGCAGCTGAGAGGAACAAATATTAAAAGGTGCGCGTCCATGAACTTAAAAAGAGGGGATTTCCTTTTTATCCCAGATCAAAGACACACACAGCACTAATAACTGCAGATGAGGGAGATTGCATCATTTCTAGAAGGTGTAGCGACGTATACAGCCCGGCTTATAGAATAAGGTGAACACTGAGATACTGTTCAGGCGTTTATCGTATCACATATAATCAAATGACAGCACATGAACAAGATTATTCTGGGATGTTAGCAGCGGAATGTCGGCTCACCTGAGCTGAAATGGGAGCTGAGGGCAAAGCCGGGGCTGAAAACGACTGAAGACATCGTCACCAGGAGCGCCAACATCTTCACAACCGGCGCTGCGAAAGCGAAAGAAAACTGCAGGGGCTCGGAGGGCAACGATTTAAGCGGCACTATTTCTTGAACACAGCTTCATTTCTCCTTTCCGATCCGGCCCCTGGTGATGTCTCATCGTGCGCCTTCATTTTTTTTTCCTCGCGCCGGTGTGATTAAGACAGATGCTGACACCGCAGGCCGAGGCCGATTTAAAAAAAAAACCTTTTTCTCCCCCCCTGAACTCCAAGATCTAGATAGTCGCTGCAGAAGAGGAGGAGGAGGGAGGTGGGGGGGGTGCGAAAGTCCTGTTAATTCAAGTCAAGTTGATCCAGAATTCAGATTCCCCTTCCACAGCGCGCAGCTTCACGCGACACCTGGACGGACTCGCATCATCCCAAAGCTCTGAGCGACCGACATCAGGCGCGTAACACCTCTGCAAACAAACAATCAAACAAACAAACACAAATCAAACGCTCAGTTTTCTGTCAGAGCTGCACGGAGCTGTCCGAGGTGCTGACAGCAAGAGCGCCATCTTGCTCGGTAATGAGCCCAAATAGAATTTATAGAGCGTTTTTGCGCTCTGTCTGCAGGAGGGGAGGGGGGATGGGGGCTTAGGAGGCGCTGGATAGGCCACTGTGCTGCTTGAACATGTTCAGCTGACTGAAATATACAGTACAGAGCTGTAGAGGGTGAAGAGATTGTGGAGCAGGGATCTATTTTTGCAGCCAAACAGATAACTCTGTATTTCTAACTTGCAGGCTGAAGCTGACACATCTTCGCCTGCAAAGCAAATATTTCTGTCATGAATTTCACTGCATGTGTGTTTTGTTCTCTAGAGACAGAGCCTGTCTCTTCCTCAGCCTCAACTCCTTGAGTTTGATAAGAAGAGACATTTAAAAAAAAAAAAAAAAAACCTACCATGAACAGACTGTGATGTAACACTGGGGAAAGACACACAGTGGGGACTTGGCTCTCTGGACTATCCCCACTCTAATCCTACTGTTCATACATGTTGGATGAGGCCCCCTCCCCCCACCCAACAACATTCATCCTCTCCCAATCCTCCATCCTCCCCTCTGCCTCTCTCATCCTCTCTTCCCATCAGATCTGATTCCTGGCAGCAGAGGGAGTCAACTTTTCCTTGTGCATCTCGCAGGCTTACTATGATTGTAATTCTTCACCCACGCAGAGACAGAAATGTCAGAGGCTGAGCTGCCAAAAAGAAAAAGATCTGTCTAAGCACAAATCCACTCTTTGTCAGATTCTCCATTGTACTGCACCCTGCTCTTTGTGGCATGGCTGATTAGTTATGTAATGTATCATTTATTATTAATAGACGTATAGTCTCACTGATTCTATGTACTCTGTGTGAACAAACCATTTTGGCAGCTCCTCTGAAAGTGGCTGCCAAGAACACATATGAAGTGGTGGTTTAAAGGAACAATGTGCACATTTTAAAAAGTGCTCCCATTTATGCATTTTCTTCCCTATTTGTCAACTCAATCAGTGGACTGTACATTCCTCAACTAATCTGATTACCACACAGGCCTTCTGCTGTGAGGGGCTGTTTTGTTCAGTAATGGTCGTGGACCAAACATCTACATTTCAGCCCTGTTGTGAACATCCAGAGGCATTTTGAAGCGGAGTCAACGACACATCAGTTGATAATGAGCCGGTCATGACTGCCCACTGATGATCAGAGGTGGAAGAAGTGTTGAGATCTTTACTTTCAGTAAAAGTAGCAATTCCTCAATCCACTTCAAGTCAAGACCCTTCATTCATTGTCTTTATTACAGGTAGTAGAAACAAGTATTTGCTGTAAATGTATTCAAGCAACTTCAATAAAAGCACTCATTACACAGGCAAAAAATATTATTATATTATATTATTGAATTATGCAGCAAGTAAAAAGCATTTCATCGTTGTATTTTAACCACTGCATATACATATACTGTGGGGCAATTTAATCTGCACCATAATTTATTTTAAGCAGGTTTTTAAGGAATACCTTTATGTTTACAGTAGCTATAGCTGTCGAGGTGAGTGTTGTAGCATCAGATAAAGAGTACCTGTACCTCTAAATCCAATCCAAGTAATTTAGTAAATATAATTAGTTTCTCTCAATCATTGTGTCAAGTGGCCTTTATAAGAAAAGCTGACAAGTAGAAGTGGTCTGTCATGTAGCTAGCCTGTCATGGATGTCTATTGATGTTCAAATATGATTTTGAAAAGATGTCTGAATTTTGACCCTGTTCTGGACATATAAACACAGTGTACAGTACATGTCATATTGACTTGGACAAAAGTGCACCCAGACCAACTAACATAAGTGGCATGTTCATCTGATGTCAAGCTTTTTGGGGGGTAAACTGATTACTTTGTTCCGTTCACATTTTAAACTGTTCCTTTCCAGCCTACTTCTAGTTTCAGTGCCACAGTGACAAAACCTACCTCCATCGCTCCTCCTCCAGAGTCCATCAGAGCAGCTCCATGGTGATCCAGCTTCAGGTCCAGTCTAATGAGCTCCTCGAGAGTCAGAGTCCTGGATTCATCCATCAACCTCTTCACCTGAAGGCTGAGCGGAGGGTTGAGGTCTCTGCAATCACAAACACACTGTTGAGTGATGTCCCTAGATAAGTTGCCAGACATCCATTAACTACTTTTGCTTATTGTGCACAGGGTCAACAAGGGACTGGATCCTTTAAGCTCACATTGAGCGGGTACATCACAGAGCTGACACATCTAGATGCATCTTTGGTCTGTGAGAGGAAACTGGGGCAGCCACAAGACACCCGCATAAAAATGCAAACTCCACACATAAAGACCCCAGATCTGGGTGCACATCCACTGGACTGTCTTGCTGTGAGGCAGCAACAGTATCTCTCTTTGCACCACCACGCTATTTCATGGGTTTAGAAATTATTCAAAAAATAGGTAAACAGGCTGTGCACACCAAAGCTATAACTTAAGGTCCACTTATACAGATGGGTAACAAATTAAAGGAGAATAACAAGAACAGCCTCAGTGTATAAATCAGCATGGAGGTGTGATAATCTGCTGAGTGAAGAGGGTATCAACAGACACTGGGTCCTTTCCAGCCAGAAGAGGTGGAGGAACAAAGGAATACAGCCGTTACATCAAGTCAGATCTGAAACTTCATCACCCTTTTGAACACTACTAAATGTGATTTTCCTCTCATCTATCTGTAGAGGCAGTGAAAGCAGAGGAATGAGAAGAGAGGATGATGTATGGCTTGTCATCTGTGTATTTGATTCCATTTCAGACGCACTTACTTTCTAATGGAGTCTGTGTTTGATGGATAAGACCTCATAGAGGAAGAAGATGGTGGAAGGACACAGTTTATACTTTATATACCGGTGCCTATTTTTGGCCATTTGATTTCTCTGACAGGAATATTCCCCTTAAATCTATTCACTCCTCCACCTCCTCCTCTTGTTTCACTGTCTCATCACGTCATATTCTACTCTCTGATACATTGTGTTGCATGTCTGCTGTTTCCCTGGAAACAGAAAAGAGAGGATAAGATGGATTTCTAGGGTGAAACACCAGCAGAGGGGATCGTGCTTTCCAGTCACTTCACATCTTACATCAGATATGATGAGCATTAGGTTAACTATAGAGCATTACTGTTCTTTTATATTTTTTATCAGCTAATTAAACCTGTTCCCACGCAGAGGAGCATTATGGTGTCATGTAGAGCAGCAGAAATGGAATTACACTGGTGGAATTTAAACAGCCGTCCACCCCAGTCCATCTCCATCCTCACCCCACAATTCAGAGCTGTCCTCAGGGGGGGTGATGATGGAGGTGGACTGGGGTGGACGGCTGTTTAAATTCCACCAGTGTAATTCCATTTCTGCTGCTCTACATGACACCATAATGCTCCTCTGCGTGGGAACAGGTTTAATTAGCTGATAAAAAATATAAAAGAACAGTAATGCTCTATAGTTAACCTAATGCTCATCATATCTGATGTAAGATGTGAAGTGACTGGAAAGCACGATCCCCTCTGCTGGTGTTTCACCCTAGAAATCCATCTTATCCTCTCTTTTCTGTTTCCAGGGAAACAGCAGACATGCAACACAATGTATCAGAGAGTAGAATATGACGTGATGAGACAGTGAAACAAGAGGAGGAGGTGGAGGAGTGAATAGATTTAAGGGGAATATTCCTGTCAGAGAAATCAAATGGCCAAAAATAGGCACCGGTATATAAAGTATAAACTGTGTCCTTCCACCATCTTCTTCCTCTATGAGGTCTTATCCATCAAACACAGACTCCATTAGAAAGTAAGTGCGTCTGAAATGGAATCAAATACACAGATGACAAGCCATACATCATCCTCTCTTCTCATTCCTCTGCTTTCACTGCCTCTACAGATAGATGAGAGGAAAATCACATTTAGTAGTGTTCAAAAGGGTGATGAAGTTTCAGATCTGACTTGATGTAACGGCTGTATTCCTTTGTTCCTCCACCTCTTCTGGCTGGAAAGGACCCAGTGTCTGTTGATACCCTCTTCACTCAGCAGATTATCACACCTCCATGCTGATTTATACACTGAGGCTGTTCTTGTTATTCTCCTTTAATTTGTTACCCATCTGTATAAGTGGACCTTAAGTTATAGCTTTGGTGTGCACAGCCTGTTTACCTATTTTTTGAATAATTTCTAAACCCATGAAATAGCGTGGTGGTGCAAAGAGAGATACTGTTGCTGCCTCACAGCAAGACAGTCCAGTGGATGTGCACCCAGATCTGGGGTCTTTATGTGTGGAGTTTGCATTTTTATGCGGGTGTCTTGTGGCTGCCCCAGTTTCCTCTCACAGACCAAAGATGCATCTAGATGTGTCAGCTCTGTGATGTACCCGCTCAATGTGAGCTTAAAGGATCCAGTCCCTTGTTGACCCTGTGCACAATAAGCAAAAGTAGTTAATGGATGTCTGGCAACTTATCTAGGGACATCACTCAACAGTGTGTTTGTGATTGCAGAGACCTCAACCCTCCGCTCAGCCTTCAGGTGAAGAGGTTGATGGATGAATCCAGGACTCTGACTCTCGAGGAGCTCATTAGACTGGACCTGAAGCTGGATCACCATGGAGCTGCTCTGATGGACTCTGGAGGAGGAGCGATGGAGGTAGGTTTTGTCACTGTGGCACTGAAACTAGAAGTAGGCTGGAAAGGAACAGTTTAAAATGTGAACGGAACAAAGTAATCAGTTTACCCCCCAAAAAGCTTGACATCAGATGAACATGCCACTTATGTTAGTTGGTCTGGGTGCACTTTTGTCCAAGTCAATATGACATGTACTGTACACTGTGTTTATATGTCCAGAACAGGGTCAAAATTCAGACATCTTTTCAAAATCATATTTGAACATCAATAGACATCCATGACAGGCTAGCTACATGACAGACCACTTCTACTTGTCAGCTTTTCTTATAAAGGCCACTTGACACAATGATTGAGAGAAACTAATTATATTTACTAAATTACTTGGATTGGATTTAGAGGTACAGGTACTCTTTATCTGATGCTACAACACTCACCTCGACAGCTATAGCTACTGTAAACATAAAGGTATTCCTTAAAAACCTGCTTAAAATAAATTATGGTGCAGATTAAATTGCCCCACAGTATATGTATATGCAGTGGTTAAAATACAACGATGAAATGCTTTTTACTTGCTGCATAATTCAATAATATAATATAATAATATTTTTTGCCTGTGTAATGAGTGCTTTTATTGAAGTTGCTTGAATACATTTACAGCAAATACTTGTTTCTACTACCTGTAATAAAGACAATGAATGAAGGGTCTTGACTTGAAGTGGATTGAGGAATTGCTACTTTTACTGAAAGTAAAGATCTCAACACTTCTTCCACCTCTGATCATCAGTGGGCAGTCATGACCGGCTCATTATCAACTGATGTGTCGTTGACTCCGCTTCAAAATGCCTCTGGATGTTCACAACAGGGCTGAAATGTAGATGTTTGGTCCACGACCATTACTGAACAAAACAGCCCCTCACAGCAGAAGGCCTGTGTGGTAATCAGATTAGTTGAGGAATGTACAGTCCACTGATTGAGTTGACAAATAGGGAAGAAAATGCATAAATGGGAGCACTTTTTAAAATGTGCACATTGTTCCTTTAAACCACCACTTCATATGTGTTCTTGGCAGCCACTTTCAGAGGAGCTGCCAAAATGGTTTGTTCACACAGAGTACATAGAATCAGTGAGACTATACGTCTATTAATAATAAATGATACATTACATAACTAATCAGCCATGCCACAAAGAGCAGGGTGCAGTACAATGGAGAATCTGACAAAGAGTGGATTTGTGCTTAGACAGATCTTTTTCTTTTTGGCAGCTCAGCCTCTGACATTTCTGTCTCTGCGTGGGTGAAGAATTACAATCATAGTAAGCCTGCGAGATGCACAAGGAAAAGTTGACTCCCTCTGCTGCCAGGAATCAGATCTGATGGGAAGAGAGGATGAGAGAGGCAGAGGGGAGGATGGAGGATTGGGAGAGGATGAATGTTGTTGGGTGGGGGGAGGGGGCCTCATCCAACATGTATGAACAGTAGGATTAGAGTGGGGATAGTCCAGAGAGCCAAGTCCCCACTGTGTGTCTTTCCCCAGTGTTACATCACAGTCTGTTCATGGTAGGTTTTTTTTTTTTTTTTTTAAATGTCTCTTCTTATCAAACTCAAGGAGTTGAGGCTGAGGAAGAGACAGGCTCTGTCTCTAGAGAACAAAACACACATGCAGTGAAATTCATGACAGAAATATTTGCTTTGCAGGCGAAGATGTGTCAGCTTCAGCCTGCAAGTTAGAAATACAGAGTTATCTGTTTGGCTGCAAAAATAGATCCCTGCTCCACAATCTCTTCACCCTCTACAGCTCTGTACTGTATATTTCAGTCAGCTGAACATGTTCAAGCAGCACAGTGGCCTATCCAGCGCCTCCTAAGCCCCCATCCCCCCTCCCCTCCTGCAGACAGAGCGCAAAAACGCTCTATAAATTCTATTTGGGCTCATTACCGAGCAAGATGGCGCTCTTGCTGTCAGCACCTCGGACAGCTCCGTGCAGCTCTGACAGAAAACTGAGCGTTTGATTTGTGTTTGTTTGTTTGATTGTTTGTTTGCAGAGGTGTTACGCGCCTGATGTCGGTCGCTCAGAGCTTTGGGATGATGCGAGTCCGTCCAGGTGTCGCGTGAAGCTGCGCGCTGTGGAAGGGGAATCTGAATTCTGGATCAACTTGACTTGAATTAACAGGACTTTCGCACCCCCCCACCTCCCTCCTCCTCCTCTTCTGCAGCGACTATCTAGATCTTGGAGTTCAGGGGGGGAGAAAAAGGTTTTTTTTTTAAATCGGCCTCGGCCTGCGGTGTCAGCATCTGTCTTAATCACACCGGCGCGAGGAAAAAAAAAATGAAGGCGCACGATGAGACATCACCAGGGGCCGGATCGGAAAGGAGAAATGAAGCTGTGTTCAAGAAATAGTGCCGCTTAAATCGTTGCCCTCCGAGCCCCTGCAGTTTTTCTTTCGCTTTCGCAGCGCCGGTTGTGAAGATGTTGGCGCTCCTGGTGACGATGTCTTCAGTCGTTTTCAGCCCCGGCTTTGCCCTCAGCTCCCATTTCAGCTCAGGTGAGCCGACATTCCGCTGCTAACATCCCAGAATAATCTTGTTCATGTGCTGTCATTTGATTATATGTGATACGATAAACGCCTGAACAGTATCTCAGTGTTCACCTTATTCTATAAGCCGGGCTGTATACGTCGCTACACCTTCTAGAAATGATGCAATCTCCCTCATCTGCAGTTATTAGTGCTGTGTGTGTCTTTGATCTGGGATAAAAAGGAAATCCCCTCTTTTTAAGTTCATGGACGCGCACCTTTTAATATTTGTTCCTCTCAGCTGCTCAGGTCAGGTGCACAGTTTAAAGGTGCAGTATGTATAAAAGTGAAAGGCAGAAGCGAAGGTGAAAGGTGAGAGGGAATTGTGTGAGCAGAGGAGCAGAGGCTTCCTCTCATTGGAGCAGGAGTTATCCAATTAGTGCTGGAAAGAAGAGGATTATGGGAGACTGTGAATGGAGGCGGTTTGCCTCATTGTTTCTCACATCATGGGGAAATAATCAGAAATCACTGGAAGCCAAGTGCCTGGTTTTTATTTATTTATTTTTATTATGCAGCATAAGCAGCTAGTGGCCTGTCACTCAGGTGGTTTCTATGGCAACCAAAAGGTGCAGCAGTCTGTGGCTTTCCCATCCTGTTTCCAACAGTGGATAAAAAAAAATGGATCACAGTGGCAGAACATTTATAGTTATAGAGACATCATAGTGAGGACATAAAGGGTTCTCTTTTCTTTTCTTTTGGATTGTTTTTGCCACGCCGTGCTCGGTGTACCATAAAACAGAGCCCTAATGTGTCCTTCCACTTGATATCCTCCAAACACACTTAACTGGGTCTCTACTGCCTTTCTTGTTGTGGTTACCTTGGTTTCATAATGCCCTCCTGCCCTTTTCAAAACACATTAATTGAATTGCATAAATCCACCCCCCCAACCCCACCCCATTCCAGCATTTTAGGCTCTGCACCAGATGACCAAATGAGAAAACAAAGCTTTTATTCTCTCCTCTGCTGCAGAGAATCATAGGAACTGGATTTAGTTTGTCTTGTCCGTTCTCTGAGAAATGTTAACACCTGCACACTGACTCCATTGGCTCTTTGACAGGTCAGAATTCTCCATTCCAGCTCTTCATTTTCAACTGACATAGATGCAGTTGTGATAAATTGTTGTCTTTGTAGATCAGTTGGTCATTTTGAATGTGTGTGTGTGTAGCTGTTACTTTGTCTTTGGTGCTGGTGTTCCAGTGGACTTACATGTTGCAGTCATAAATACCTTCCCTCCTCTAGAAAATCATGTCAGTTACTGTCATGGAGCTGACCCAGGTGCTGATCTACCTCCAGGGCAACTCACCGCCTACCTGTGCACAATTTGTTAGTCAGAAACTGTCACAATTCTGAAAAAAATCCTAGGTCAAGAAATACTAGAATTATCCTTCAACCACATATCATTTGTGATTTTCCCTGAGGGAAAGTTTTGGTTTGAATAGTGGCTGCACAGCTTAGTGATCTACTTGAAGGACAGCAGGGTTTGAAGCAGTGTGTAAAGCATGATGGGATGTGCAGTTTAGGGGGTGATATGGTGGCTTTCTTTGGGATTTTTTGATGACACATTTATTGCGACAGAAAAAAAATGGTCCTGATAATCTATTGCCAAAGAATGACTGGGTTTAGCTTTTAAACACAGATATTCTCTTTTTTT
>BRZM01001345.1:200295-210612 GCA_033238685.1 Lates japonicus | reverse complement strand
CACACACACAAGCAAAACTTTAAAATATTGTTCACTTTACTACCACAATCTACTACAAATACTGTATGTATGCTGCATCTTGAGACAAGCAGACTTAAGAAATTACTTGATGATCAAACAACAACCATTTACACCAACACAAATTATAGGAGTCTATAACTAAACCGACCAAACCTAGAAGCCCCCAAGCAGTATCTTGGTATTTTTTTAGTATATGGATAGCAGTTCAGTATGTACAGCTACAGTAATCTGTGAAAGGAAACAGGCCTGTCAGTGTGCACTTGCTCCACTTATAGTAAACTCTCACTCACTCCTAGTGAGTTTTTAACACAGGTTGAAATGCTTCCCTCCAGTGTGTTGAGTCTCTTCTGGGGTCTGCGCCAAGTTGGACATACTTGGAAAGCCTCTACAGGGAGGTGTCTGAAAGGAAACTAATATCAGTTCCTGACCAATTATGACAGTTGAATTAACTGGTAAATTGAGAACTTCACCTTCAAGCTCAACATCCTCTTCACCACATTCTGATTAAAAAAAACACCCATACTGAAGCAAGCGGTCAATGTTGTGGTTAATCTTAATTTTCCTCATGAACAAGCCTCACAGACACTTACAGCACAAGTAGACTGAATGGGATAATTCCCATGGACAAAGTCCCCAAAAAGGTGCCATGTCCACAACCCAACCAAGAGACTCTAAGATGGCTGGGTGTTCTAAACAGCTGTTCCAATTGTCCTGGAAAAGTCCAAAACTGCAGTGCTTAGCCTGCAACTCTGAAGAAAGAGAGACTCCAGCCCCTCTCCTGCAGTTTGGTTCCACTGTCAGTGCAGTGTTCAGAGGTGAAGTCAGTTAACACTCACCAGTGAAGAATGGCCAGACTGGTCAGAGCCAACGGTTGTGAGCAGAAAAGCATCACAAAATGCACAACATCTAAACTTCTAGTAGCTACTTTCAGTATGATAATTCACCATTTCACAAAGCAAACAAACTGGTTCCATGAACATAACAATAACTGCAGAAATGTATTTTTCGACTCCATGCCATGAAGAACTGCACATGTTTTGAGAGCAAAGGGAGGCCCTACCCTATATTACTATGATGTTCCTAATGAAGTTCTTGGTGAGTGTTTATCTAACTGATATCACATCACCTCCCTCCCACCTCCCCAACATAGAGGTGAAATTTCAGTGGTTTTATACAGCCAGGGGTCTGTGCACCAAGGCCTCCAGCATACCACACTGAGGCCAAGGCCCCCGACTCTGCCTACTGCCTAACTGACATTGCTCCTCATGACTATCCTTGTGCTTGGCCCACATGCCAATGGTTTCATGGGTACGAACTTGGCCACAAGGTTCTTGCCAGTGAGCTCCCCTCTTAGGCCTAGCTCCACAGTGGGGGGGTGGGGGGGGGGGGTTACAATTTGCTTGTCATGTTCTTTTGCATCCCAGGACATTAGTATAAAGGTTCAGCTGCTTCTGTTTCTCTCAGTAGGGAGGGGGAATCACATTGTTCACAAAGTCTCATATGTTATTTGGAACTGCATCTCACAAAGATTAATTTATCGTAGCTCTTTTTAAATGATTGTTTCAGATTACAGGTTCTCTTGACATAATTTGATAAAAGATGAAATCTATAAACATCATGTTTTGTTAATGGATGCGTTCATGGTGGGACTGGCTGTAGCTAGTACTGTATGGTTTAAATCAGTTGCTTATGGCTGGCATCAACGTTTCGGGTTACTTGGATGTTCGCTATTCATTTTATCTGGTTTTGTTTACTTTTCTAAGCGTTTATCACATGTCATCAGGGAATGAATCATCAAGTGTGTTCTTGTTTCTTGTACTGGGCTGGGAGTTCTGACAGGTTAGCCAATCGTTTTGTATTTGTTTAATGTGTGGTGACATGGGACGAGTTAAGTACCTGTATACTATCTATGGCGTTATTTTACATATCAGTTATTTTGCCAACACAGTTCTGTGTCATTATATATGTGGAGCAAAATCTGCAAAGGCCCATGTATCTATTCTATAATTTATTTATCAATGAAATATAATAGCAGCACATCTATATTTGCCCCTGCTTGATTAAACAAATTTTGTCGAGACTCTTGGAAATTTCTGTCTTTTATAGCCATTCAAATGTTTAGTATTCATTTTGTATGTAATGATGGATTTGGAACATTAACAATATTGGTATATGACGGATGTGTATTATTGTTGTAAAGCCTTTGCATTTGATGTCATAATAACTAAGAGATGGAGAGTTAATTGTCATGCTTGTCATCTGGATGGTTTCTTTTTGGGTTGGAGTTTTGTTGTCTTTGCTATTCGTTTGAAACGTTGTGGGACTTCTTATCAACAAAGTATTTTGTGCACATCCTTGTATGGTTGAACTTTCTTGTTCAAAGACAGAACAGTATCCTTGTTCATGATCTGGTTTTTTTGGCCTTATTTTCTGTTTGCTCCTGTCATATGTTTCATACAGTTATGTAAAAGGATCCTGGCTGTGTGTTTTAGAAACTTCCAAAGAGACCAAAATAGAGAGCTTTTTGATACCTTGTACTCACATTTGGTATCACTCATTGGCTTTGTCTTTTGTTTTGGTTGATCCTCCAGAGTTTGACATGTTCTCAGTTCCGTATCCTCTCTGTTTTTCTTGTCTATATTATGTGATCATTCGGTACTCTTCAAAGTCGGTCGTGTATGGTCATGGAATTGTGAAATCGGACGTGCTTGTGGTTTGTTGACATTAAGAAACGTCGCAGTACTGCGTTTCATGGGTATTTCAGGTTCTACGGTGTCGTGCATTGAATTTACAGTTTAGATTGTTAACATCTGTTGGGTGTCAGTAAGATAGAAACAGATACAGAGCTTAGGTCTTCTCAGGTTACAGGCCTGTATGGGTTTATGGATGTCACTTTAAGGAAGGGTTTGAAATGCAATAGCATTTTTAATGGAGATTATACTGATGGAGGAGTTGGTGGAGTACTGTGCCTTAAGTACGGGAAGAATTGAATTGAAACATACTTATGTTTTAATCAAGAGCAAGACCAAGGATCTATTGTACACACCAGCAAACAGTGCCCCTATGAGCCAAATGAGCCTCATCACTAAATTATTTGTAGTGATCTCTCAAGTCTGTAATCTCTAATGATCAGTCGTCAGTACTCACGGTGAAGGGATGTTTGACAGGTGACGGTATGGTTGGTTTATTTGACATGGGAGGAGGACTGGATCATTTGGTGGCACATGATTGATGTCCTCAAAGTGTCTCACAACACTGTGTGGTTCTGGGATGGGGTCAGGGTCAGGGCTTTGTTTGAGTGAGGATGCTGGGCCCAGATGGGCTCACATGCTACTGAGCCTGCACGATGGAGTTAGTAGCCAGCTACGTTTTGCTGTACTATTTGCTTGTGTTTCCCATGAGCCATGGTTGTTGTGTTGGGATATAGGGACTGATAAATGGATTAGGTGTTTTAATGTGGGTTTGTCTAGTTAAGTACACAGTACTGTAGCTAGCAAATATAAACACAATTTTCCCATTATCATTTAATGAAGCGATTTTGCATCTTACGAACACCCAATCATCATTTCTGATTAACACTTAATTTACTATTAACGGTTTATTAGCAGAAAGTGTAGGAAATTCTCATCATACTAATTGTAACTCCTTAGTATCTATCATTTTGGATGGTCTTTTGAAGGACAGGATGTTTTACTGCGGTCAGATCACATAAAGAGGGACCGTGATGTTTGTGAGGTGTGGCGGAGAGTAGAAGGGTCACTATGATGAAGTGTTCCGTCAGATTGATGGGTTGGAATCACAGGTGTAAAGTCCACAGTATGTTGATGTACAGGAGGCGTGTTGGTGTTGCTTCTGGTTTGTCTCGGCCACTAATCTTATAGGAAATGGAAGGGTGGGCCAAGTGCACTGACAGCAGGTGGGGAGGTTTTTGCCCTTTCTAAATCTGTCCCTTAAATTTGGGATTTTTCCGTGATATCTTGAACTGGCCAAACTACTCAAGAGAGTACCAGGATATCAAATCAAAGTGTCAACATCATGTACGTATTTTTCGGACTATAAATCGCAGTTTTTCATAGATTTGGCGAAGTGCGACTTATACTCCGGGCGACTTATGCAAATTATTAACACATTGTTATATGATTTCCGCGTTGTTTTCACATGACGCAGGGGACTCTGGGGCATATTGATCTGCTGCTTATCTGGGGAGTTGATAGTTTCGGCGTTATAGAACTGGGGACTGGACAGGGAAGTGAGCGTCAGAGGTCATGGCTGTTGGTATGTCACGTTGGCATGCCAGACTGGTTCTCGGTTGGATTTGTTTTCGTGGATTAAATATGGCGTTAATTGGATGTGTTCGTTGGCATGGGTGCACTATATTCAGTATGTTGTTCTCTGTTCTGTTTTTTTGTTTTTAGGTTATTTTCAGGATGGAATGTGTCTTGTTCTTGGTGTTTGGTTTTATCAAATCGATTTCCCCAAAATTAGAGCTTATGCTCCAGTTGGCTTATATATGTTTGTCCTTCTTTGTATACGTTTTTTTGGCTGGTGGGCTTATACTCGGAGAAGCGACTTATAGTCCGGAAGGAAATACAGTATTTACATTTTTAACTGATTCTCCTTCTGTCTGCATTAAAGAAACTTGCAGATGGAGGAAGATCATATGAAGGAGAATCTAGGATAGTCAGTTATGTTTTGGACAGTTTGGAGCACTTTTTCCTGTTATATTGGCATTGCTTGTGGAACAAAGTCAGGCCATAGGGGTGAAACTCCCCGGTTTCGTATTGGAGGACTGGTATGCTGGGGTCTTGTTGTGGGCAATCGACAGTATCGGCATGGTTTATAGGATGCCTGGGTTGCTTAAAACATGACTTGCGTTTTGGTAGATCTCCTCTTGGAGTTCCCCAGGTGCCAGCGTGGCATTTAGTTTTCTTCCTGGATCAGGGTGGGGTTGTGGGATGGCCCAGGGTGAATGTTGCATCACTGGCGTATTTTCTACATGGATGGACAGGGACAGAGTTCGTTTTGACATGACCCAACTTTCATAGTAAAAGTAATTTTAGTCACCCTACATTCTCTCTACCTACAGTATGTTTGCCTCACATGAATCAGGCTGCAGTATCTGAAGTGTAACAATGAGCTTAAGGCATTTTTTAAACCAGGGGTAGAAAAACGCATATATCAGAGGGTTTAGACAGGAATTAAAATAGAACAGACATATCAGGGGCAGCGGATGAGCACTGGTGACTTTGTCTGAACATGGAGTGACAGAAATCTGGGGCAGGACATGTGGAGAGGGCAGCCACTACTGACACCAAGGCCCACAGCTTGGCTCAGCTCGGATTTCTGAACAGTTACGGTCACTGAACCCTGAGAGTTAACCTTGGCTACAATATGGGAGGCGCATGGCCACGGGGCCTGAGGACACAGCCACCTGGAAATACTCCTGTCTGGAACTATAATGACCCAATGACAGGACCAATAGGGTCAAAACCAGATCCAGCAGGTCCAGCAGTATGAGTTACTATGACACACACTTGCCAGAGCAGGAAATATACCTGCCTGGTTGTTCCAGATTTTCCTTCACCAGCAGACTTTGAAAGATTACAGAACAGATCCAACACAGAGATACACAGACTTGAGCTCTTCTTTGAGTGACTTTGGTGGGGTAATGCAGAGGATCACAAATAGCCACATAGCGGTCAACAGATATGAGCACCATGGTTCCTACTGAGGCAGAGGTGACAATGTATGCTAGATACAGGTACAAAACACATGGGGTCACCAAGCTGACAGCAGCCATCTCGGCATAATTTGAAGGACATCAGGACCCACAAAAGTCTGGGACAGCCAGAGGGAGAGGAGGAGGGAGGTTGGTGGGTGTGGAGCTGCCTGGGAGGAGGACAAAAACATATCAGAAGGTGCAAAACATTTTATTTATAGACATAAGTAATGACTGAATACAATTATTTATTTTCCATTAAGCTCTAGTATCATAAATGTTTTCAAATGCATGCAACATGTCCCTCACTTGAAGTGTGAAATGGAAATGATGACCAGCAGGTTAAGAGTCGTGGTGAGCTGAGTGATAGAAGACAGTATAATGTAAGTTAGTATGGCCTCAAAGAGAGGACGCCGTGGCTTCTTGCAGGAGGCATTGAGGAGTTCTGGAAAACAGAGTTCAACTTCTTCCAAGGCCTCCATCAATTACAGAGACAGAGGAAGAAGACACGCTGCTGAGCTCAAGCAGCTTTCTGTCCAAAGCCCTGTGTAATACTGCTGATTTATGTGTGCTCCCTCCCTCCTCTGCTGCAATAGTTTGCAATCAGTCAATATAGTGTGTATCCCACTGAGGTCTTTGAAGAGTATGCGGTGTATAGGAGATAACGTCATACGTGTGTTGTGTGTAGGAAACTATGGTGTTCAACAGCATGACATTGAGCCATTTGTATGTACTTCTTGTGGCAACAGGTAACTGATGATCATGTAGACGCCCTCCTTGGTCAGGAATCATTGTCCTCTGGTGTTCAGATCCTACCTGCACACTACACTACAGGCCAGGAGAACATGGACAAAATGAGGCCACAAGTGAAGCAGAAACAACAGAAGGGCCATGACTTTCAAGTTGGCAGTCAAGTGCCAAAACAAAGAAAGGGAGGGAAGATGGAGGATTCAGTCAGAAAAATAGAAGGGAGTTTTTTTTTTCTCTATAATTGAGATTAACATCCCTCATCCCACCCCTTTTTGACCCGTCTTTCTGCCTTAGCTTTTGGTTTTGATTATCTGAGGAATGCCCTCACATTGCCCACTGTGATCCCTCCTTTTGACAAGACTACAGACTTTTTCTTTCACCCAGTTAACATCAATTTATTTTTTTGAGCTGTTGTTTTTGTTATGACTAATACTATGTGATGAAAAAGCGATGAAATATTTTTTCCAGAGGAGGTTGATTTTTCTGAGCTTTTGAATCACAGATAAAGGCATCACAATCACAGAGGCTGCCAAAGGCTACTTTAGGTCAAAGGATCCCAGTAGTTGGTCCCCTGCCTCCTCAAATGTAGCGACTGCATCTCCAACAGGACCTCAAACAGTCCCACAAACATCCTAAAAATTATGTCCGTAACTGGCCGTGGTGGAGCTTTACCTTCTGTATATTTAAGTATTTTGCATTTTCGCATTCTATATTTGCGTTGCGCTGTGCGTGGCTCTTTGTTGATGATTTGCTAATTGGTCAGTGGTACCTTCAACCCCATCACTTTTCCTTGTGCCTTGCTCAAAAAAACAACCCAAAAAAATTCATCAAAAATCAATCATTGTTTTACTTTGTTAGTGAAAATCTGCTGTATGGTTGTCTGTGTTGTGTCCACGCTGAATGTGCATTTTGTTTAATTGGTCTCATGGGATAATGATGATAACATGTTTACAGTGGCCCTGAAGGTCAAAGCAAAACAACATTACAGAAAACACAACAACATTTCACAAAACACATTTCACAAAACACAATGACATTTCACAAAACACATTTCACAAAACACAATGACATTTCACAAAACACAACAACATTTCAGATTACAGAAAGGGAGGGACAACAACTTGTTTGTGATTGGACAAGGACCTGGCAGACAATTGCATGTAATTTCCTGTTTCTACTGCTTAGTTTGTTTGAAAGGATGGAGGAGGAGAGTGAAATTATAAGGGAATATTTTAAGAAAGTACATACATATGATATAATTCTTGATATGCTGTCAACATATCATGCCATTGAAATGTCTCTTTGGACCCTGAAATCATGCCTGAAGGGATTAGGACTGAGGAGATGGGGAGCTATGCCCTCCTGATGTCACTTGTGAAATGAATTTTTGAAGTGAATTTTGTCAGAGGTGCTGAACCTGGACAATGTTTGGGTACTGAACTATGATAACTGATTTCTCTGAATTGCCAAAACACATTTCATTTCCTCTCCTTTTCTCAAACAGTAAGCCTAGCTCAAAATTCAAACTACTCACAAAACCTTTGACTTGTCTTGCAAAATCAAACTAATTGATTCAAAAACTGTTTAACTTCATTTCAAACCAAACACTGCTGTCAGAGACACACAAAACCAGCTAATACTTACACACACTATAAGAATCATTACATTACTACATAAACCGTCCAAAACATACTGTACTCAAGGCCTTGGGAGAAAAATCTTCATTTGCTTGTGGGATATTTTTGCAGGATGTTGTACACGTTCTGCTCCTTTAAGCGGTGTGAACGAAATCCTGCGGCAAAACAAACAGAGAAACAAAAAGGCATTATTTGTGGTTTTGCAGCCGTAATGCCCATTTCATTTTCTGAATCAGCATCGTATGTAATAGGTGAGATTCATCACCATCGCTTCTGGTCCTCTGTTTTGCTAAGCAACAGGGAAAGAATCCTTTTGCCCATCAACCTTGAATCACATATCATCATGCAGCATCCATTGACTGGAGAATTTTACTATGATTTTCCAAAAATCCTTGGAACCTATTTCTTCTCTGAATGTCACAACAATAGGCTGAGATTATAATAAATTTGGTTGCAGATATTTGTCTTGCTTCTCTCGTCATGCCATGAACAGAACATGATCTGCCGATTGTTGCTCTAATTTCATCTGAAATTATAGCTCTTGCTCTTAGTGTTCCTTGTCCTCTTCCTCTTTGTCCTACCTCTATTTTGCTCCTCTTCTCTTCTGTTTACTGCATTGTTGAAATCACAATCCAACTCCTGCCACTTGTATTTGGAAATGGCTTATATCCTGTTTACTGAATGGGTTCATACATCACTGACTTGACACGTGTGCTCAGTTTTTTGGTGGTGGTATATTGTAATGACAACAGTGTTAGTTGTGTTGCTTTTGGGGCCTGTGTGTCATTTTGGTCCAAAGTGCCACACTGCAAAATGTGTTTTGTGAATGAGAATGTGTTTAGATTTTTGCAAAATGGGTTTTCAGATTTGTTTTCCCAACTATGTGATTGATTTGATGAAGTTATTTTGGCAGTTGACAGTTTAGTTTAGAAAATGGGGCTTAGTGTTTGTAGTTCAGGCATACAACCCCAACTGATTACCATGCTTATTACTGCTGTGGAGGAGCATTGCTGGACATTTTCTGCACACCACAACTTTTATCAAGCCCAAAGTGACATTTTCAGTTTGCTAGTTTTTAATCTGAGCAACATTGTAAAACCTAAACCTATCTCATTAACTATTACATGTGATAAAAGCAGCTAGTCCTGTCATTTGAGGGGATATGTTTGGCATTTTGCCTCAAAAAAACAAAACAAAAAAAAACCTGCCTGATTTGTAATTTGATCTGTACCTGTTAACTGGCTGATACATGATACGAGATTCAAATTACGTTGTGACTTTATAAACCTGAAACAAGCATCAAAATAAAACTGTAACAGGAAAACCGTGGAAAAGTTTGCCTCCGGCTGGCAGAAACATGGGCAAAGGTGAGATTTTAACATCAGGGTTTCTGTCTCAGATCTTGAAACTTCTGGTAAAAATTCCCATTCCTGCAGGTGGGAGTGATGTCGAGCCTGTGTAAACATGAACAACTCTGCCAGTGACTTTTAGGTCCTTCTGTAAAACAAAACCATCATTAATTGAAACATGTTTTATGTAATGAGCAGATGTTTTATGATCATGTCATTGTGATCATGTTCTTAGTTACTTCACAAACCTTCACAGTCCATAAAGATGGTCTGCCCAGAAGCAGAGTGCTAGATTTTTATACTCCTCTTGTTTGCTCTGCTGGACTGAGCTGTGGCAGAAATGTTTGAGTTCTGCAGCAGTTGGTGCAATTGGCCAGTACAGTGGGATGTTGGCAAAGACCATACACAAAGGTGGGCTTGCCAGTCCATCTTTGAATCTATTAAGATGTGGATCGGTA
The DNA here is from genome assembly GCA_033238685.1 of Lates japonicus. Lineage (NCBI taxonomy): Eukaryota > Metazoa > Chordata > Actinopteri > Centropomidae > Lates > Lates japonicus. Next base: position 200,678 of record BRZM01001345.1, on the reverse strand, counting down.
ATTTGTTACAGGCAGTTAAATAACCATACATTTCTCCAGTTACAACATTACATGATATTTAGGCAGGCAAGAATCTATTTTCACTCTAAGGAGGCATCTAGGTAAGTAATCTAAAGTTCCAGGCCTTTTGAATAGTATCTAAATACAGTAAAACAAACAAACCAAAACAATCAAATAATACATGAGAGATAAGCTGAAATCCCAATATGAAAACATGCTGTATATGGCTTGGATAACAATATTTAAAACCTTGTCTCATAGCATGCTTTGTTACTACGAAAACTTAAATATTAACGTAATAATTATTAAACATATATTTTTTGTGTATTATTATTATTGTTGTTTGTTATTGTTATTTGTTATTGTGCATTGCACACTTTTAT
>BRZM01001345.1:140568-170871 GCA_033238685.1 Lates japonicus | reverse complement strand
TATCTAAAAGCGGACAGAAACCAGAATTGAATTATCTACTCTTTAGCTGTGCTAAACTCACTCTGTCTCTTCCTGAATGTAGAGCTGGGAGATCAAATGAGGGAGAACCTTGTGCACATATAACTTGAAAGCCTCAGCAGTTAATGTTATGAGCTCAACTGTACATCAGCCTTTTGGAAGAGCTTTCATACCCCAGCAATTAGAACAGAGACATTTAAAGTGTAAAAGACCAGATTTAAAATAACTATTGGGACCACTGTTGAGGTAGAAAACAGTTGAAACTCAGGCTTCCAAAACTAGCAATTAAATGCATGGTTTTGTTTTTCTTTGTTTGATTCAATTGATGAATTAAAATGGCCATTCCTCTGCTGCCTAATTCTTAAAATGTCCATAGACAAAATCTGGAGCAATCAAAACACATAAATGATCAATGCTGTTGTGTTGGCGTTTTTGCTTCTGGTCGATTTTGGTCGCCTGAGTAAATCAGAGTAAACACAGAATCAATAAATAATCATAACCAGCTTCATAATAAATCGGGTGCTCAGGCTTTGGGTGCAGCTGATTTATTATTAAGTTAACCACAGAGTATTCTTCTGAACCTGAACATTTTTACATTCTTCTGAACTAGTGCTGCTGCTGTTCCAATTCTCAAAGAAAAACTGGTCAGAAAATTCTAATCTAGAGGGTGTTGTTCTAAAAAAGTTTGATCTGGTCAGAATTTAATTTCCCAAAAGAAAAGAAGAGCAGATACACACACAATAACCTTAAGATATGCATCTCCCTAATCCTGCAAGAAGGACTCAGTGAACTCTGAAGTTCTCATTTCAACTTGGACTAAGGATGCGAGGATGAGTTGCCCATGGAGTGTGAGGATTTTCCAAGCAATGCCAAATTGTCACTTCTAAAATACCTATGCCACTGATATAAGAAACAACAATAAATATTGAACCTCTCTGTAAGTGACAGCTATGACACACTTACACTGATATGTGGACAGAATATTCATTTTACATTAAGTTTTACTTGTTCAGTTCAATTAGTGGTTCTGCATGAATCCCAGTGTTGGTTGTGAAATGACTGAAGGAAATAATATATAAAATATGGTCCCTGCTGCATGTGTAAAACAGTTTGATTTATTCTGCTCCTCAGTCTGTTCTGCTACACTTAGTATTGGATTTATTGAGTTTTATCTGCAGAAGAAAAAACAAACAAAGCAAGAATAAAGTCACAGAGAATACAGTCTGAGGGCAAACAAATAGCGAAAGGCCACTAATCCACTGTTATGAAAAAGTGACATTATGAGATAAAAACAAGAGATTTGAAAAAGGATGTCTTGAAATAAAGAGCAGAATAATGAAATTAAAATTTACTTCTACTATTAAATTTCATAAGATTGAATATCTATTCAGATACAAAAGTAAACAGTAATTAGAGAACTAGTTGCGCAATTTTAAAATAAAACGTTGTATACAGTGTGGTAGATAACTACACTTAATGTGCACAATAATGATAAATGTAAGGTGGTCCATAGTGCAATTCTCTTTGCAGAGAAAGGTAACAATATAATATAATATAATATAATATAATATGCTGTATGTAAGCTATTTATCTTGTGATGGGGCTCCATGGTGCTAACTTGAAACATGAGGAGGCCATGTTTGCTTTCCACCCTTTCACCAAAACCACCATCCTTTCATTATCTTAACCAAAGTGTTAGCTCCATGGCTTTTTAAGCAGAACAGAGGTGAATCATCATCTCAGGTGTGTCATAGTTCTGCAAGGTCCAGCCATAATTTCAACCTCCTCTCCATGACTTCTGTGCAGTATCAGGGTGTCAAGCACACTGATTGGGGAAAGCAGTTTTGTCTGTGCATGAAATCCAGGAAGCAGTCAAATTTCAAAACACATTGTATAAAACAAATTATTTGGATATAGATTTAGATTTATTTATAGATTTATTTTTTTTTGCCGGTGTGTGATACATAGATAAAATGAGATGATGTTTTTGTGCGCATGCTTATCTGCAGTGTGTGTGTGTGTGTGTGTGTGTGTAGCAGCTCTTCCTGTTCCTGTAAATTAGAGGCTGTTTCCTTCGAAAACAGTCGATTACTATTCATGATTTTTTTTTTTTTCATTTAGATTCTGTAACAATCTCTCTCTCTCACCCTCTCTCTCCTGTAGCGGTTAGCCTCGGTCGGCCTGGATGCCAAGAACACAGTCTGTATCTGGGAGTGGAAGAGAGGAAAGATCCTGGCTACAGCCACTGGACACTCAGATAGGGTGTGTGTGTGTGTGTTTGTGTGTGTGTGTGTGTGTGTGTGTGTGTGTGTGTGTGTGTGTGTGTGTGTGTGTGTTACATTGAGTGTGTGTGTGTATTAACATCTCCTCTGCCCTCCAGATCTTCGACATCTGCTGGGATCCGTTTCAGCAAAACCGTCTGGTGAGCTGTGGAGTCAAACACATCAAGGTAACACACAATACACAGAGAGAGAGAAATACATACATATAAAAATCGAGCTGTAAGATGGCATTCAGGGTTCCTGCAGTAAAAGTTCCTATTAATTTTCTCTTAGAGGATGTCAAGTGAGTTGAGTTTTGGATTAACACGAATTTTCCTTCAGTACAAAAATAAACAGCTGTGTTAGAAAATATCTGGTCCTTTGATTAAAAAAAACAACAAAACAAAATCTCTAAAAAAAATATATAAAAAAACAGACATCACCTACAACTCCCAAGGTGCATTTCACTAACAAACGTCCAATCATAGAGCTCCAAATTCTGTTGTGTGCTCCACCAACAGAGAACTGAAGAAAGATTACACTCGATAAAAGCTTCAGCTGTTTGGATCAGTTCATTTTCTGACTCTGGATCAGTTTGGGATGAATTCAGTTACCATGGTGATGGGTTTAAGTGTTCTGAATTTCCAGCTGATGCTCATATGTATCACAGTATTTAAAGTCATCCACAAAACTAACAGATTTCTCAGAAATGAAGATGAAATCATTGACAAAACAATTTTAACTCAACAAGTCCGCTTACTAGCTTGTTCCAGAGCTTTCATGGCCTTCATTAGCAGGAGGAGTTGTGAGGAGCTGTGAATTGTAAATGTTCAAACTTTTCTTAAGATGAACATTTTTAGGGCTTTGAAACAATATACACACACTAACACTGACCTTTTCACTGTATGAAACCAGAGAGAAGATATGTCCTCTTTATATTCCTGCTGAACATTTAGATCCTTGTGTTCCCCCCTCTCTCCATAGTTCTGGTCTCTGTGTGGAAACTCCCTCACTCCAAAGCGAGGGATTTTCGGGAAGACGGGTGACTTACAGACCATCCTGTGCGTGGCATCAGCTAAGGATGACATCACGTACTCAGGGGCACTCAACGGGGACATTTATGTCTGGAAGGGACTCAACCTGATACGAACGGTTCAGGCCGCCCACGGGGTGAGTCTCATACCTGCTTAGGGGTCTTATCATGGGAGAGCCACAGTAGCAGAAACTCAGATTGTTCTTTTGGCCAGTCAACTGTCCAGAAAAAACACAAATGTTGATTTACAAATATACATTATTAGGCAGCATGGTGGTGCAGTGGTTTGCACTTAGAACAAATTTATTCTCCACAAATCTTCAACTATTAATCAACTGATCATTTCACCTCTCACTGACTGACTAAAACTAAAATACTTTTTTTTTTCACCCATTTACAGCAACAGAAATGGATAAGAAAACATCCCTGTAATTCTGTCAAGGCAAAACAAAATCTTTTTAATAACAGATAATGTTCCAGATGTTTTAATCTGCATCTGTGGTGCATTAAAAATAATGTGAAAATAGGAAATTAATATGTTTAAAAATATGAATACAACATGATGGTGAAGGAACAAAGAAACTGGTCAAACTTTTAAATAAAGTCCACTGAAATCTGCAGAAATCCTTCAAACTAACCAACAGACAAACAAACTAGACTGAACATGATGATCTGTGGTGTGGTTGTGTTTGTGTGTGTGCGCAGGCTGGTATCTTCAGCATGTATTCCTGTGAGGAGGGTTTTGCCACAGGAGGCAGAGATGGCTGCATCCGACTGTGGGACGTCGACTTCAAACCAATCACCAAGATCGACCTGCGAGAGGCTGAGCAGGGATACAAAGGTATGTGGCAGGATGTACGATGTTAGACTGAAAACACACCAGTGTACGGTCAAAGTATCAACAGGACAAAAAGAGAGACATTTTTATAGCTTGGACAAAGGAAACTAAAGTAGAGCCCATGCATCAGCATGGCCTCAGGAGACACTTAAGGGTCTGTTACGATCTACAAGACCAGAATCACATTACCAGTGATCAGTAAAATTGGCCCCTTTTCTCACTGAGTAGTTTGATTGGTTCCAACCAGCAAAAGAGAAGCAAGAATATGTTTCTATACAAAAGCTAATTTTGACCTTCAGTTAGCTTGTCAGGTGTGCCATGTTGGTCTTGAAAAGATGCAACTGTTGTTCATGTTAAAAGTTTATCTCACTGGATGCATAATGTCTCCTACTTCACTGTGAATTCTGGGTGTATGCGACCTGGGGGTTTCAAGTTTCCACATCAAGCTTAATAATGATTCATACTGGACCATAATTGGCTCCAAACTAGTTATGACACAAATCCTGAAGGTATGTCCAAGTATTAAACTCAGGTTTAATGTGAGCACAGAGAAACCTTCCTCCTTCAGTAGATGCATGTGAAAACAAACTGTGCACATGTCGCTCTGCACAAAGAAGCTCAAATATATATTATGTATAAATATATAATATCACATGTTATTTGCAAGGTTCATATACTGTAGATGCCTGTAAATAATGTTTACATATTTCTTTGCCTGGTGGAAGAACTCGTGATTTGAGTGTCTTCATTGTGCCCCATTCACTTCTAAACCAAATGAAGTGTCAGATCACAGGTTAACACCAGATGGAGATGGGGTTAAAAATGATTTAGCTATCTCCTGAAAGACGGAAGGCAGGGGCAATTAAGTGTGTTAGACAAAGACATCTATTGTGTGTGAGACCTTTAAACCAGGACAGACTTTCCCTGGTAATGAAAGCTCTGGCCTTTCCGTCTCTATGTCCACTAACACACCCTGACTGGCTATTTAAGACTTTTCTTCAGTCCTTATTCAACCTGGATAAACCCATTGATCTTAAATATCAGTGTATCACTTTTCTAAAGGTAAACTCTGCCTGTCACCCTCGTCACCTCCCCTCTGTCTCCTGGAGAAGAGAATAAAGAGAAGAGAAAAAGCCTTTTAGACATAGAGGACTCTTTTGTCAGTCGAAGGTTTTGATGCCTCAGTCTCGTCAGAATCCACTCTTCCTTTTGAAAAAGTGCAGAGGAGGTGGAACCTTGAATCTTCCACCTCCATTTCACTCCTCTTTTCCCCCTGAAGGGAGGTTTAATTGTCATCCTCTGTCTTTAGTGGGAGATAGGAATGACCTGATTTTCTGACTTTCTCTTCTCTGAAGGCGTTGGAGGAGAAGTTTTTGGTAATGAGGTGAGCAGAGGTGTAAAAGTTTGTCATCTTCTGTCTTCAGCAAGAGAAGGGAACTGACCTGATTTTGGAAAAACCCAGAGGTGCTGCATGTTTGAACCCTTCTCCTCCTAAATGCCACTCCCCAGCAGGAGGTAGAGATGTATTCATTTTGGAAAAGCTTGGGGGTGAACCATTCAGTCCCTGGCCTCCTTTTCACTTCTCCTGAAGATTTCTCAAAAAAAAAGATAGAAAAGAAAAGATGAAAGGAAGGAGGTAAAGGTTTTGTCATCTCTGTTCCCAGTCAGAGATGGGAATGGCCTCATTTTGGAGAAGATGGAACAGGTGGAGGGTTAACTCCCTCACCTCTCAAAAGGCTTCAGAGAAAGCTGAGACAGAAGGTGCACAGTATTGTCATATTATTAGCTGTGCTAGTGGCATTGGATGATCAGTCCAATTCTTTGACATATCTGAAATATCTGAAAATCTGAAATATCTCAACAACTATTGAGCGGATTGGCATGTAATTTTGTACAAACATTCGTGTTCCCCAGAGAATGAATCCTCTGATCCCCTGACTTTCCTCTAGCACCATCTTTAGGTTGGCATTTTTTCTCTATGAAAGCAAAACTCAGTATCTCCATTTTTGACCAAATTACAGTTCTAACCTGTATCTGACATTCTGATGTGTTTTATTAAATGAAAAATGTCATGCCATAGAAATGTGTAATTTCTTTGCACCCTGAAAGGCAAAATGTTGTGAATGAGTGAATGAATGAAGCGCTACATTTATTAACAACAGCAAATTCATCAGCAGGTTGTTTGGGTGGATGCCATTTGTACAAAGTCCCATCTGTGGTTTAGGCAACAAAAGCACTTTAGTAAAGGTTAGTGAAAGATGATGGTTTGGTTAAATGTAAATATCCACGTTGTGTCTGGAGTCATTGTGAACTTTTTCTGTATTAAACCAGAGGATCTTTCTCGAACCTTAACCAAGTTCTGTGAGAGCCCAAACATAACCATGATAATGATGTAGTCACTACAAGTGGGTATTGTTACTGCAAGACCAGATATTTGGTTGAAAACGAGCAGAGTGTCTGAACATTTTACTGATATGTTCAGTATTAATATATTTGTGACTTGCCAAATACAGTGGTATGAAAAAGTTTGGGCACCCCTGATAATTTTCAAGATTTTCCTTTATAAATCACTGGTTGTTCGGATCAGCAATTTCAGTTAAATATATCATATAGCAGACAAACACAGTGATATATGAGAAGTGAAATGAAGTTTATAGGATTTACAGAAAGTGTGCAATAATTCTTTAAACAAAAGTAGGCAGGTGCATAAATTTGGGCACCCCAACAGAAAAATTACATCAATATTCAGTATGTCCTCCTTTTGCAGAAATAACAGCCTCTAAACGCTTCCTATAGCTTCCAATGAGGGTCTGGATTCTGGTTGAAGGTATTTTTGACCATTCTTCTTTACAAAACATCTCCAGTTCAGTCAGGTTTGATGGTTTCCATGCATGGACAATCACACCACAGATTTTCAATAATATTCAGGTCTGGGGACTGAGATGGCCATTCCAGAACGTTGTACTTGTTCCTCTGCATGAATGCCTTAGTAGAATTTGAGCAGTGTTTAGGGTCGTTGTCTTGTTGAAGTATCCAGCCCCGGCGCAACTTCAACTTTGTCACTGATTCTTGAACATTGTTCGCAAGAATCTGCTGATACTGACTGGAATCCATGCGACCTTCAACTTTAACAAGATTGCCAGTACCTGCTCTGGCCACACAGCCCCACAGCATGATGGAACCACCACCAAATTTTACTGTGGGTAGCAAGTGTTTGTCTTGGAATACTGTGTTCTTCATCCGCTGTGCATACCGCCCCTTGTTATGTCCAAATAACTCAATTTTAGTTTCATCAGTCCACAGCACCTTATTCCAAAATGAAGCTGGTTTGTCCAAATGTGCTTTAGCATACCTCAGACGACTCTGTTTGTGGCATGTGCGCAGAAAAGGCTTCTTCCGCATTACTCTCCCATACAGCATCACCTTGTGCAAAGTGCGCTGAATAGTTGAACGATGCACAGTGACACCATCTGTAGCAAGATCATGTTGTAGGTCTTTGGAGCTGGTCTGTGGGTTGAGTTTGACTGTTCTCACCATCCTTCGCCTGTGCTTATCTGAGATTTTTCTTGGCCTGCCACTCTGGGCCTTTACCAGAACTGTGCCTGTGGTCACCCATTTCCTCACTATGTTTCTCACAGTGGAAACTGACAGCTGAAATCTCTGAGCGAGCTTTTTGAATCCTTCCCCTAAACCATGATGTTGAACAATCTTTGCTTTCAAGTCATTTGACAGTTGTTTGAGGCTCCTCTTGGCATCTTCTCTGAAGAGTGCCAAGAGGAGAACAACTTGCAATTAGCCATATTTTCTCATGATTGGCTTCACCTGTGTATGTAGGTCAAGGGGTCAATGAGCTTACCAAGCAAATTTTGTGTTCCAATAGTGGTGCTAAAGGTATTCAAATCAATAAAACAACAAAAGTGCCCAAATTTATGCACCCTGCCTACTTTTATTTAAGAATTATTGCACACTTTCTGTAAATCCTAGCTTCATTTCACTTCTCATATATCACTGTGTTTGTCTGCTATGATATATATTTAACTGAAATTGCCAGTCTGAACAACCAGTGATTTATAAAGGAAAATCTTAAAATTATCCAAGAATTGCCCAAACTTTTACACTATACATTAAATTAACAAATATTTATAATTATGTTAACGAAAAGCGTAATCTACTCCACAATAACATTTGAATTTACAATTACAGCTTGTTTAACATACAGTTTAGTTATTATAGACACATAATTTTTTAGGAGACAGGGTTGATTCCTATAGGCCATGGACTGTAGATAATAATCAAACTGAAGTTTATTTTAAAGATGAAATGAGATACTGTAGCTGTGTGAACAGTTTGTTGGTAGATACAGAAAGGCCTCTGAAGGCAGAGTCAGTATCTGCATTTTTTAGTTGTTATGTGGGTTCTATGGTAATAATGATTTTGGGGTAAAATAGTCCTTTCAAAGACAGAAAATGAAAACAGTACAACCTTTCCATCTGTTTACTCATCAATATAAACTTTATCTTAACATCACTTTGTTGGAATTTGATTTTTTAATTAACAACTATTGTAGACATTTACCCATTGTACTGATATGTAATTATAATTTCTATTTATTTGTCTTGGCCAGATTTATGTTTTTGCTTTTGTCTGTAAAGAACAATTTTATATTTCATTTACTTTTACCCTGAACACACCAAGGCTTTCATGACAGACAATGATGAAACGTTTCTCTTTTGTTCATGGCTTCACTCACAGGTTGTGGACAGATGTTTCTCTCACCTTCATTAGAGACTGGGCAACCTCAGACTATAAACATTAAAAGCCAAGTGATATCCATAATAAAATAAAGTAGATATATCATACTGTTACTTTTCAAGGGCCAGGTGTGAGGAGAAGATAAAATGTCACAGTTTTTATTCCTCTGGGTTTAAAAAGTGATTTGTTGGTGATTTTCTCTCGCTGCCTTCTGGTTTACTGTTATCACTTCTGAGATATTTCAGAGATCCTTCCTGCACCTCTTACAGTGCAGGCACATCTCTCTGTTTGAAAAAAGTCCTATCCAATTATTTCAATTTGCCTCATAAACTCCACTGCTGCTATCAGGTTGGTTTGGCTTGAACAGACTCCAGAGGTTTCTAACAAAGTTACGAGAACATACGCTGAGTCATACCATCCAGCAACAGCAGATGCTCTAATTCTGTCAATTTTGGTTCAGGGGCTTGAACGCAGTGGGACTGTTAGGTAGTAAAAGCAAAAATTCAGTCTGTATCTTCACATCTGAATTCTGCATGAATTCTGTGCCCTGAAGAATGGGTTCACTTTTTAGAGTCTGTCTGAAGCTGTAGTCAGGTGAAAGGGTTTTCTTGTAATCCTTCCTCTGATTCATGCTGGACATTAAGAAATTCCTCTCAATGGTTTCAATGTAGTTACCTTGATCCTCCATTCTGTGCTAAAATACATTAAAAAGTTGATCTGAAGTGAATGTGATTCTTCAGTTCTGTCAGTTAGACAAATCAGTGGGTATCTTCCAAAGCCACTGTCTTTTTGCTGTAATGATGATATGCTGTACTAGCAATGCAGCGGTTACCGCACAAGCCGTATTATTAAAGAGGAAAGATGCAAACAGTATCAATCAATAATATACACATCACTGGTGAGTGCTTTATTATGGGGTGTTTGTAATATTTAGATGGTATCAAAGTAAATATCGAGAAATGTAACAAATCCAAGGATTTCAGACACATTAAAACTAAATAATCAATGTTATTTTATCAGTCAGTATCATGGCTGATCAGTGTCATTCATGGATGATGATTTGAACAAATTAGGTGCTATTTGGAAATTTTCATGTTGAAATTAAATGAAAACATCTATCTCTTTCTCAGTTCTAAAGTTTTTATCAAATGAGCATGAATTTAAAGACAAGTTGTTACATCAGACCTTTCTGCAAACACTAGCCTGTTAAACAGTAGTCCTCATTGACCAGGCTGGGGACAAACCAGCACCACCAGAGGAGGCTCTGGCCTAAAAATAGAAGCTATTTAACACAGCCCATCAAGAACAAAATAAATAAAATAAAATAAATGTTATTATAGATCCATGACTAGGTAAGACAGGAGTTTAATTGTAGTTTATTCCACAGTCTCCACACTATTGATTAATTCAGATGAGAATAGATAAGAAGGAGTATCATCATGAGCATTTATACAAATAAAAATGTAAATAATTGAATAATAATTATCATTATATAAATTAAGAGTTTAAAAGAAGGAATAAAATAATTAAATCAAATTTAATATAAATTATAAATAATGTATAATATCCAGATAAAAGAAATAATTACACATACTAAACAAGTCTGAAACAAGAAGTGTCTACAATGAACAACAAGCTGTCTCTGCAACACACAGCCTACAATTCAAAACAAACAGCTCAGCTGAAAATCAAAGTCAGGCTGCATTTCTCCTAATAGCTACTGTATAATGCAGCATTTGCTTTCTGAAAATAATGTTTGTGTCATGACAAAGCAATGTCCTTCCATCCATGCCAGATACTTGTATTTACCTGCAGCAGGTATTGCACAGTTAATGACAGAAATTGTTTTGTAGAAACAGATATTATTATCAAATTTCACCTTCTGTTGTTTGGACCACTGTTCAAAGGAAAATGAAAGTTTTAATTAGTATTCCAGTTCATTGTTGTTAAACAGTAACCAATACTGATCTGATGGCGGTCATTACAATGTTAAATCAAAACACCCATACGAATAAGATACACAATATGAAATAAATAATCATATGGACAGTACATAGTGTCATGATTAAAATATCTGCTTAATTCGCCAGTTGTAAAATTGTTTATTGCAGGTCATTTTATCTTATATATTTAATTTATATTAAGACTAAAATTTATACTAAAATGTCAAGCATTAATGATAATAAAGGCAAATGAAAGAGAAGATGTAGGATTAATATAAAAATCTACACACACACACACACACATGACACAGCAAGGATAAAAGCATTGGTCATTCATTGTGACACCAATATTTTAGACCTTTACATGAATTATGTGTAGGCTTTTCTGCAGAGTTTATATACTGAGCCTGTGATCAGGTACTCTGGCTTCCTCCCACAGTCCAAAGACATGCAGGTTAATTGGTGACTCTAAATTGGCCGTAGGCGTGAATGTGAGTAGTTGTTTGTCTGTATGTTGGCCCTGTGATGGACTGGTGATCCGCCTCTCACCCAATGACAGCTGGGATAGGCTCCAGCCCCCCGCGACCCTTAACAGATAAGCGGTATAGATAATGGATGGATGCTACGTACTGTACAATGAGCGAGTAATGGATTAACACAGCAGGACTTGTGTCCTTGTCTAATGAGAGAGAAAGTGATAATTGTAATATATAGTTAATTGTTATATCTATACTGTTTATGAAGAGAAAATACTACTATTCATTACTGACACAACCAGAAACACATATGTACCTGCTGTCTGTTAGAGTCTCTGTTTTACAGCCAGTCAGCTCTGTGACTTTGATGTAGATGCAGTATTTTTGTCCAGGGTGGGCTCCCATAGACATGGTGACTCTGTGGCTGTGCCCAAAATCATCCCCTAATTACTGTATAGTGTGCTACATTTTCTGTTCAGTGTTTTATTTTAATGTCTGAATTCTAAGTGTGTAAACCTATCCACTGTTTAATGCCCTCAAGAGGCGAGTCCATGGCATGTATACCACCATCCCATAATGTAACGCTCTACATTTTATAAATGAGAAAATGACTGTTGAGTGTCTCTGGAGCTGGCAGTGGTTACTTAATGTCTGAAATGTGGATCGTCTCACCACTGAGTGTTTAGGGAGGAGTGAACGAGAGAACCGGGGGCTGATTTTGAACACAGTGTGTGTCTCCTTTCATAAGTTTGGTCTGTAGCATTCGTCATCATGGCCATAGAATTTTGTTTCATTTATTTATTTAACCTTTATTTAACCAGGAGTTCACTTTAGATACAGTTCTTTTAAAAGATAGACCTACAGCCAAAATAGCAGCACAAGACAGGTATAACATACTCAGACCACTCGTCATTAATTTACACCAATCACACAAAACACAACCAATCAGGAGCTGAGAGACACAAGAGATCAAACCTGACCATTTAAATCAGTTACATGCCCCATGAAACATGAACATGAATGTGATGCTTGAATGCCTGATATGAGGGCAGTGTATTTTACATTACAATACTTTGTTCAGTGTACTTCCTCTCCACTGTCACTCACAGTGGGAACTGTTGGGTCTCTGTAAATAATAAAAGCGCCCTGAGATAACTTCTGTTGTGAGTTTGGTGCTGTATAAATAAAAGTGACTTGACAAAATAATCTTAACTCAAGATCTACTTACTAGCTTTTTCTGGAGCGTTCACTCAAATCTTACGATCATCATCTACAGACAGACCAAACTCCATCCATCTTCACAGTCAGGATGTTAGTCCTCTGCCGCTCTGAGAAGAGCTCGATGGATGAATTCAGCTATTTGTTTTTGTTTGTTTGTTTTTGTTTTTAACCACATTTCCAAACACAAATGAACAAAAGCAGAAACACACCAACAACACTTTAGGAAGTGAAAACACAACAACAGTTAAGTATGAAATTCAAAAACAGAACAGAGAACAGAGGTTCTAGAGGAATATCAAACAAATAGCAAACTGTTATCTTGGTATTGTCTGGAGCAGTTTTTGTTATCCATCTGTTATATAATGATCGTTTGGCAAAATACTTTTTTAAAATGATACAGGTGATTTTTATTCAAACCCTACAACTAGATTAAATGCACAGAACATGAGACACCATTGGTTGATGTCAATCACAAGTGCTGCATTTAGACAGTTTTTGAAATCCCATCCAGAGTTATATTATTGTAAAGCCTGGTGGGATCATTTCTTATGCTATATAAACTCTGGTTCAGTGTGTGTGGTGACATGAGGTGCTTACAGTTATCTTGGAGACTACTGTTACAAAAGGTGATTTCACATACAGTATGTCATCATACTTTAATGAGAGAAACTGGGAAGTCTTTTTGCCAGTCTCTCAGCTGAGTTCTCGCTGCAGGGTAAAGAAGACATGAATCAACAGTGACACCTTGTGGAATTCTACACACATTACATGTGATGTACAGTCACTGCTAAATGAAAAAAGTGACTCGAGGGCTGAATGTTGTGTGTGCAGCAAACCCTCAAGTGTCTCCGTTTTCTTATTTGTGTTTTTATCATGTAAAGACTGTTTCATTTTGTATGAATAACAATTGTCTGTTTGTTTGTTTTTACTAAAAGTGCATCCATCCATCCCAAAGGGTTGCAGGAGGGCTGGAGCCTATCCCAGCTGACACTGGGCAAGAGGCAGGATACACCCTGCATGTCTTTGGACTGTGGGAGGAAGCAGGAGGACCCGGAGAGAACCCACACAGGCACAGGGAGAACATGCAAACTCCAGAAAAGTTCAAAAAGTTCAAACCTGGAACCTTCTTGCAGTGAGGTGACAGTGCTAACCACTGCACCACTGTGCCGCTCTGCTTCATTAAAAATATGAGTGAATACTGGGGCGTTTTGTGTAGGCTGTTAGAGTGTAAACATCCTGTCACACTCTGGCTCCTAAATGTTTTTCTTTTTGTTGCACTTTTCTTCTTCATTCACCTTCATATCTTTACACTGTGTGAACTTTCTTTTTTTTTTTTCATATTAACCCTAAACCTGCTCATTTTGGCCATGCAGAGTATTTCAGCAGACATAATGGTGACAGCAAGAGTGACAGGGTCAAATAGGTTTGTACAGGAGCAACATTTACATTACACAAACACGTTTAAACACAAAGCTCCAACATGTGATACCTTCTGCCTCTGACATTTCTGGGTAATATTCACCCTGATTTGTCCTCTGTGTTCTCATCTTTGTCACTTTGTCTATTCTGGCTCTGGCAGTCTCTGCCATTCTACTGAAATATGCTGATTTAATTAAAGTACTGAAAATATTTTTTCATTGCACAAGAGAGAATATACTGAGCGAGTGTTTGAGAGAGAGAGAAGAGCTGGTGGCTCATTATCTATACTCACTTAGTGGATTATTGTGTAAATAAAACTCTGTGGGATCTATATCATGAAATAAGACTTGCTGTTTCCACCTCTCACCATAGGCGTCACAGAGTTTACTACAGCTGTCAGGATGAACTCTCCTCCATGCATAAGATCCATCCCATCCAAAATCTACCAGAGAGACCAAAGAGAAGTTGGCCACACTGTCTGGTACAAAACCTCAGGCTGTGGAATCTGTGTCACCCCTTCATGATCACATCTTGTGTTGGGTATGCTGAGTGAGTGAGTGAGTGAGTGAGTGAGTGACAGCAGTGAGTCATTTTCAAATGCTCAGCTGATGTTTCCTGTGAGGTCCTGTATCCTCCTCCCTCACTGATAACATTAGTGCATGTGCCTAGCTTTCATAGTGCTGATATACACTGATCAGCCACTGACAGGTGAAGTGAATAACACTGATCATCTCATTACAGTGGCACCTGTCGAGGGGTTGGATATATCATGCAGCAGGGGAACAGTCAGTCCTTGAAGTTGATGTGTTGGAGGATCTGAGCGACTCTGATGAGGGCCAAACTGTGATGACTAGATGACCTGGTCAGAGCATCTCCAAAACTGCAACTCGTGTGTGATGTTCCCAGTCTGCAGTGGTCAGGACCTACAAAGAATGGTCCAGGGAAGGACAACGGGTGAAGAAGTGACAGGGTCATGGGCGCCCAATGCTCAGTGTCAGGGGTGAAGGCAGCTCAGAATGTGGCCTCCTCCTCTAACATCAGGAGGACGGCCAGGTGCGTGTGCATCTTCTACCTGGGGAAGAGATAACACCAGGGGAAGAAGCTGAGCCGGCGGAGGCAGTGTGATGCTCTGTGTTCTTCTGGGAAACTCCTGGCATTCATATGGATGTTACTTTGACACGTATACCTACTTAAACATTGTTGCAGACCACATATAACCGTGTGTGTGTGTCAGTTAGCTGGATCATGACCAAGACTTTTTACAGTCAAACATGTACATGATTTCATTTTCAATTTCATTTTCATTTTCTAAATCACTATGATCTGTTGGAGTATTTATCACAATACTTTTTGCAAATGAAAAGTTGCTTATATTTATACATAATAATAAATAGAATAATAATTCTTTAAAAAAATCTGACTTCAGTGTACATTTTAATGCAGTTCTGGAGTCTAGCTTCAGTGGTATATCATCCAGTCCTAGTTGTCATTATGTCAAACATGCTGTTGATCCCATTAACTAATAATAATAATTCCACAGTGTATATTGTGCTGCTCATTGACTCAAAGCCTTTATCTGCATCTTGTGTTTCAGGAATCTCCAGTTATATCAGCTAAAAATGATAGTTCTGAAAATGTGTATAACATTTACAAAAGACACTTGTCCTGATGTTGCAGTGCCTGTCATGTTCTGTTCTGTGTGATGTTGCCTTATATTCACACCACATGTTTGTTTTAAAGTTACATCTGTGGTGAAGCGATGCAGCAGATAGCTGTTACATTCATTGCTCATGCACTGCCTTACAAAACAGTATCTGCACAGGCTGCTTAAATTTGATCTAACTGTGAGACATCAAGAAGCCGTCCAGTGACAAAAGTTATTTATATGGAGGAACAAGACAATTCTACTCATCAACTTTCACCATCGCTGGTTGAAGATAGCTAGTTAAGGTCGGGCTTAATTAGGGCCTTAGCACAGGAAAGCGCACCGCGCTAGCTTACGGCGATCCAAAGTACGTCACGGGTGAGTTCTCGGGGCAAAATAATAACCATAAAAATAACTGTAACTGATTTCATTTTCCTGTGTTAACATAAACTAAATTACAACATAATCCAAAATTAAATCAGAAAACGGCTCGTTGCTCTCGTTTATTCAAAACGAAACGGGAAAAGGCTCGTCATCGCCTCCCTGCTTCCCACCTAAAACAAAATCGACACAAGCAGTGTCCTGACTACGTTAAACTTCCTCCACAATTATCTTCTTTAAAACAAACTTTAACATCATTTTAATACATAAATCACTTTATTTGAGTATTTACGTGAAACCTCTCAGTTTGCGTAGGTTGGGTCTGATGTGTGGTCAATAAATAAATACATCAAAAAATCTATAGAATTATGGGAGTCTGTACTAAAAATGTTTGTGCTATAGTGTGTAAATGTGAGGTTGACTGGGTGTCAAACACTGAGTCAGTTTTGTGTTGACTGGTTGAGACGCTGTAAGGCCGTGCAGAGATGGCGGGTCAGGGTGAGGCCAGGTCTGTTCAGGTTTGAACCTCACGCTGGACTCTGGGTAAGCCACGCCGTTTCCTGTCAGTTTGTTGTCAAATTTGAGGTGAACACCTCCGCTTCAGCAAAATCCCAGTCCTGAGGATGTGGGCTGGCACAGAGCCCACTGCACGAGCGGACAGTGAAGGACGCCGCCAGTGTCGGGGACCTTGCTGACCAATAGCGTATGGTCCAGGTGCGCCACAGGCTACAGAGTAGCCACTATCCGAGCCAACAGAAAAGACGGGTGGAGATGATGGAGCTTTGTTATATTGCGTGTAACCGTTTAATGTTAGATCATGCTCTTTCTGTAACTTGTCATTTATAATTGTACACCGGTCAAAGACAGTAGAAACCTTGTTGAGGGCCCCGTGGAGTACCTGCGCTGTGACGCATGCATTAACTACACTGCTTTGTACCATGCCTCACGAGCTGTTAGTAAACACGCAAATCAGTTTGCTACATTGGGACAAAAGTCCTCGCGACGCCTTTGTGCTCTACAGAGTTACTGTTTGTCGCAGTTGCTTAGACTGTTTTGTAGTTATTTTTTCAGTCTGTTTCTCAGCATCAGGCCTGACCGAGCCTCACCCGCCGCCGTTACATTAATAAAACACCACCGCTGCTTTTCAGTCTTTCCTCGGCTTTTTCCAGAAATGTCACATACAATGTAACGCTGCTCGTGACCACAGGAAATGTCAGTGTGCATATACGCTTGTTTCTGTCTGCCAGGTTTCATTTCAGATGCTCACGGTGTTTATTTCTAAACTTTTGAAGTTGGGCCTTGTTACAGTGACCTTGTCGGGTTTAGAATTTTCTCATCTCCAAACAATACTGACGCTGGGGAATGACTTTGGGTTTTCAGAAGACAATTACTAAAAAAGAAAAACAGTAAGACATTATATCATTGGGGGATACAATGAGACAAAAGAAGGGAAACGCGAGTCATGTGTTGACACAGTCCAGTACAGAATGGTACCTTGCAGTTGTTGCTGCAGGAATGAACCTAACTCAACATTTGCATTGTTGGCTCTGTATGATTTATAGTGTTTTTTTAATATTTTGGTCTATATTAGCCACATGGATGAAGCTAAATGTTAGAAGTCCCTTAAAATACAAAGCAGTCCAATATAATGGACATTAGTTCTACAGTGGAATGATGCACCATACAGTGCTCAAACTCAGTGCTCATTTTTTGTGCTGCAGCACAGTTGTCAGTACACTTCAATAGTTCAATTCAGGCCTTTATTTGTACAGCCAAACTCAGCAGTAGTTATCTCAAGGCACTTTTCATACTGTGACAGTCTAGACTCTTTTATACATTTTAAAGCCAGAGACCCAACACCCCACCCCACATGGAATGATGAGAGTCCATCAGTGGGAGGATTAGCCAGACTCACAGGGACAGAGTTCCTTAATGAGCAGCTAACTTTAACTTCTTTGTGTCTGTTGATTATTGTTAGCCCTAAAACTAGCTTACAGACTCACTACTGCCACCAACTGGACTGCTGTGTAGATGGGGCAAATTGTCATACACTTAACTCTTAAATATGGCTTCAGAGTGGTATTTGTTGGGAAGTAACTAAGTATACTTACTTAAGCACTATACTTTACAGTTTTGAGGTATTTGTATTTGGGTATTTACATTTCATGCTACTTTCCACTGATCCCTCATTATATACCAAAGGGAAATGTTTGATAGATATTTGATAGATGTTGTTACTAGTTTGGATTTTACATTTTTTAAAAAAGTAAAAAACTTTTACTTTGATGTGAGACGTATGCAGGTGTGGCTTCACTGTACTGTATGATTTTTCCAATATGGGACACACTTGTCCACTTGGCATGTGAATGAGCTCTTGAAGGGGAAGCCTTTGAAAGTCTAAGTCACATATGTCAGGTACATCATGACTGATTTGCTAAGTCTGTTATCATTATTCTTTGTTTTTATCAATACAGAAACTTTTCCATCTCAGCCAAGAATTCACACTTTTTTGCAACATTTGACATTTTGTCACATTTCTGGTGTCTACAGGTTTTATATGTGCAAACTGAACAACAGACTTTAAGTTTGTCAGTGAGGGTTTCTTTGCCAGCATTTCTGAAAAAGTGATGTGCTTCTGGGGTTGGTTGTTTTTACAGCAATTGATCTTAGGATTTGAATATTTTAAATGTGAATACTAATACATTCTAACAAAGTTTAACAATGATGAATTTAAGATAAAAAAAACAACAGCTCCCATAACGTTTTACCTGCATGGCAGTGCACATGGTATACATGATGTGATCCTCTATCTTAAGGGGGAACTCCACTGATTTTATAAATCTGTGTGTGTTTCCAGGTGTTGGGGAGTAGTGCTGCCTATGTGGAGAGAGTTGTAGAAAGCTTTTTGTGCCTCCAGACGGAGCTGTGTGTTGTCACCTGAGTCAGTGTCAGCTGGGTCTCAAGACAAATGTGAAATGTTCAAAACAATATCTGGGGCTGTGGAGTTAGACCGAGGTGAACTTAGCAGACCTCTCATCTCTCCTGCAGGCTACAGGCTACAGTACATTAGCCTCTATTAGCATAAGACACCCTAATCTCCAACTGAACTGAACAACTTTAACTTGGGAGAGGAATGTGGAATAAAACAGATGCTATATCTGCTGTGCTGAGTTGATTTGATCCTTTTTATTTGACAGTGTTGTTGGATGAAAAAGCAAGATTGCAGCTGTGGGACACTGGAAAACATTTTTACCAGTTTGACTATGGATGGAGTCTGTGACACTGTTCCACTTCAGATAATGAACCGCTGGGTATCAAGGTGTTTTGTTGCTGTGGGTTCTCTGGCCTATTCACTGTAGTGGTATCATGTTTTCCTGAAAATGACTGAACACGATGTGTACAATTTCCAATGACTTCTGCTTCATGGTCAGTAAGGAGAATAACACCACTTTTCAGCCCCAGAAGACCCAGACCATTATTAATATAATGCCCAGCTGTTGTCGCACAACCACTGAAGTATATATGATTTGGAATAAAGGGCTAAAACAGAGGTACAAAATGGTTGTATTCTGATCATCTGTTAGTTGCAAAGCTTTCTGTCTCTGGAGGGAATTATTCCCACTTTGTTTTCTCTGTCAGGTGCTGAACCCCGAGCGGCAGGCGCTAAACTCATTGAAAATAACTAACACAAAACTGGACTCAAGCAAACGCCAGAGGAAGTATGGAGTGACCACCTGGAGGGTGAGAGGTTGCTGCCTCAGCTCCAACACACTGCCACACTGGGTTTAACTGATGCTGGATCCCTGAGGAAAATGAAAAGATACAAATATGGTGACATTAGGACTGTAACTACAGATCAGTTTTACTGCCAGTTATTTAGAGTATTTTATGTCAACTTGAGTCTATCAATGGCAGACAACCAGACTCCTTAAGAGAGCCAAAGCTTTTGTAGTGTAATTTAAAAAAGTTTATCAGCAGCTTATCAAGATAGAGTCTGTAAACATGATGAAAGTTGACGACACTGGAGTGAAAATCTTGTGCTATGATCACAGTAAGGGAGAAAGGATGCATCTGTAGTCACCTAAATAATAAGAAACTGTTCTCAGTCGTTGCTCTCTTTGGTGCAGTGTCAGATTCACCTAAAGATCCACAGTTCCTTTAGCAGTCAGATAACCTTGAGGGAGGAAGCTCCTCCTCAGCCTCTCTGTGTTAGCCTCCGCAGTGACACAGCGCCTCCTCAGGGCAGCACAGAGAACAGTAAGTGTCCTGCAGGTTAGGGTGGAGATTCTCCCAGACAGGATCCTCCATACAGTGCAGGTGTGAGAGGTCCTGATCACCCTGAGGGAAGTGTTTCGGGGTTCTGAGGTGGTAGAGATGCTGTCTTCACCCGGGTGTTGATTTGGAGGAACATGTGGAGACATGATGAGATATTTGAAGCAGCTTACCTTCTTTACCTGGGCTCTGTTGATCCTGAGTGGGTGGCACTTCCTCTGCTTCCACTATCAGTTTCTTCTTGTTGTTCCTGCAAATCCTTAAAAAGTCTTACAAGGCATTAAATTCATTTATCTAAAAAAAAAGGCCTTTAAAAGTCTTAAAATGTCTTAAATCAGTCTTACAAAAGTCTTAAAAATTCATGGGAGGTAGGATTTTATGTATTTATTTTTTCAAAATAAAATCTAACGCATTTAAAAAATAAAATAAAAACAGTTTACTGAATGCCTCATCTCACATTACATCACGCAGATCAGGATAGCAAATATAGGCCTGCAATGTTGGAAATATCCAGAATGAGGGTGGCAGCAATACACTGCGCTGCGTCTAGTCTCAACCAACAAAAGAGGGAGAAGGCCTGCACATTTTTTGTTTCTGGTGGGATGCACAGAACAGAGGCCTGCACTACGAGGCAAGTTCTGCTTACCCAGGATATCTTTTAGTTCTCTGGCTTCACTAAACCTAACAACCACAGTCTGACTAAGCAGTCATATGATGCTGGTTACAGTAGTTGGGCTGTTGACAGGTTTTAATCTGATCCTCTGAAGTTAACCTGCCCTGGAGCAGGTTAGCCATTCAGCATTAGTTACCATGGCAATTTACCGTGATAAGAAGTGAACCACCATCATGAGACTGAAACCTGCAGTTACCTTGCTAACCACAAATCCTGCCTCATAGCACAGGCCTCAGGCCTCAGGTTTCAGGTCCCCTGTCTGCAAACTTTAGCTAACTGGGCTGTGTGTCCTCAACAACATGGGGAAGTGTTGATGTGACCGCACAGCTCATCACAAAATCAAACTCTCTGAGTAAACAATAGAAAGAAAAGCTCTGTGAACTACAGGAATTTTAGGCAGAGTTGGAGACAAAAGCCTAACAACTCTATGCCATAGGTGTAAGAGACAGGATGTTGTCGTTGTTGGCAGGTTAACTGGTGCAAGGGACAAGATCCAGATATTGTTTGTAATGTTCAAGATGAGGACACTGGGTGGTGTCTGTAGCTACTGTAGTGTCTGAAAGTTCACATATGTTTTTATTCTCTGGGAAAGTCCAGAGTTTCACATGATTTCTATTTGTTGGGGTCATGTTTAAGTTAATGGCCATAAACATAAGTATGTAAGTGTTAGGGAGAGGGGCTTTTCTTCCCTCCTCTCTGTGTCTTGGAATAAGAGGTCATTGAATGAGGTCAGGATGTTTTGCTATATTATAAAACATGTAAACAACTATACTGATGTTTAGAGCTGTTAGGGAGAGAGATCCATATTGGCTCGGATCCTCTCACAGGCTACTGCAGTGCTTGTTTTGATGCTGAACTTCTTTGTAAAAAACTACTATACACAAGCAAGGCAGTGTCAGCGGAGATCTCTTCATCATCTTCACATCAT
The DNA here is from genome assembly GCA_033238685.1 of Lates japonicus. NCBI lineage: Eukaryota > Metazoa > Chordata > Actinopteri > Centropomidae > Lates > Lates japonicus. Next base: position 149,011 of record BRZM01001345.1, on the reverse strand, counting down.
CACCATCAAATATACCACACTACAAACTTCCTGTTGTTTAAGTAGGGTCAATGCGACAGTATTTCTTCTTTTCATTCATTCATTCATTGTTTATACCACTTATCTGTTGTGGGTCGTGGCGGGACTTGAGCCTATCCCAGCAGACACTGGGTGAGAGGTGGTGTACACCCTGGACAGATCGCCAGTCCATATAGACAAACCACCATTTTTGTTATCTGTTTTTATTCATTTTGTTCACAGATTACAACAGACGGAGGTCCACATGCTGCAGTTGCCACAAACAAAGTCCACAGTGACCACCAGCAAAGTGAAGCCCTAAGCTCCATGCTCCTCCTCACGCTAGCTGGTGGATGTCCCAGCGGACTATTTAGGGGAGCTGCAGGGTGTGGACTGTCACTCTGTCATCTGTTGGTTTGCACTGGTTCAGCACCATGAATATTGTAAGATGTGCACATCTTGCCTACATTGTTGATCTGTGTTTTGTTGTTTTGTTCCCTTGAGCAACTGATGCTGTTGTACCCTGTGATGGAGCAGCTCCGTCACTGACTGCGGGGAGCGCACACACGTGCCGGCACACACACGTACTGAAATGCAAGTAGAAACAGACTCAGAAGGAGGGGGAAGCTAATACAAATGTTTCTTGCCCTGTGATCACTCAAGCCCTAGCGAAAGCTGGTGTCCAACCACTCCCAGTGGTTGTAGCAGACAGTCTGTGTGAGGGGGGGACCAAGGGGCCAAGGAAATCCCGCTGCCAACGCCGCTTTGAAAAGCAGCTAAGGTCAACAGAACCTGAGAGGGTTTGCTGTGGGAAGTACCTGAAAATATGTCTGTGCTACAGAGGGAGGATGAAACTCTGAAACCATTGTTAGCTAAGGCAGTAGCAGAGACAGATGGAAAACGTGTGGGAAAAGCTAAGTTTATTATTGATAAAGATGTGTTGCACATAGTTGATGAAGGCCACAAACGTATGGTAATCCCTGTAAGCTGTCAACCACTTGTTATGCATTTAGTACATACACTCCCATGGGCTGGGCACTTAGGCCATAAACAAGACATATCTATGCACAAGTTCACGCTTTTATTTGTCCTCCATGTACACAGACATTCTGAAATATTCCACTACATGTCCCACTTCAGAAAACTACCATTCCCCGCAAGTCAGATCGAGCCTTCCTGCAACCACTCCCAGTAATCTTCACTCCTTTTCGGGGGACTTCTTCCCCCACAACCACAGAGAAAGGTATTGTACCTTTTGTTCTGGAAATGAGAGAACAGCTAGCAGAATATCTGGAAGAGGCAGAGGTCAATCTGCGACAAGCACAGAAAAGCCAGAAGACCTGGTATGATCAACAGGCAAGGCATCACGAATTCCAGCCTGGCCAAAAAGTGCTGTTACTTCTTCCTTCCTCCAGCAACAAACTCTTGGCAAAGTGGCAGGGGCCATACACCATCAACCGCAAAATGGGGCCAGTGACTTATGAAGTTCTGCACCCAGAAAAGAAGAAACCAAAGCAGATATACCATGTCAATTTGCTGAAAGAATGGAAGGAGGACCCCATCCCGGCTCCAGTAGAGTCTTGGAGACTTGGAGTGATTGAACCTTCCACCTCTGAATGGTGTAGCCCAGTGGTCATTGTTTTTAAGAAGGATGGCTCACTCCGGATATGTATCGATTTCCGGAAACTCAACTCCATCTCAGAGTTTGATGCCTACCTCGTGCCCAGAATCGATGACTGCTTGAGAAGATCGGAGCTGCCAAATACATCACCACCCTTGATCTGTGTAAGGGGTACTGGCAGGTCCCACTGGAGGAGACGTGCCGGCCCTACACAGCTTTCAGAACACCAGCTGGGCTGTTCCAGTTCACTGTGATGCCGTTTGGCCTACATGGTGCTCCAGCCACCTTCTAGAGACTAATGGACAGGGTCCTTCAGGGCTGCGACCACTGCTGCGCAGCTTACCTGGATGATGTGGCGATTTTCAGCCACACCTGGGAGGAGCACATTCATCAATTGCTCCTGGTCCTGGAAAAGATTCAGGAAGCTGGACTGACCCTCAACCCCTCCAAGTGTGAGTGGGCACAGCCGGAGACACGCTACCTGGGCTTATCAGTTTGGGCGAGGGGAGGTGCGGCCGCAAGTGGATAAGTTGGAGGCTATCCTAAACTGCCCTCGACCTCACATCAAGAAGGAGGTACGGTCCTTCCTGGGGTTGGCTGGTTGGTACAGAAGGTTTGTGCCCCAGTTTGCCACTATCGCAGCACCACTCACCGCTCTGACCAGCAAGGACCAGAGAAACCCAGTTATCTGGTCAGATGACTGCGAAAAGGCCTTCTACTCTCAGCATGCCTGTGTCATTCACCGGTCCTCCAAAGCCCAGACTTCAGCAGGAGATTCCTGGTACAGGTAGATGCATTGACTGTCGGCCTTGGAGTGGTCCTGGCCCAAGGGGATCCTGGAGAGGAACACCCCATCCTTTACCTGAGCCGCAAGTTGCAACCGCATGAGACCAGGTATTCCACGGTGGAAAAAAAAGGCCTGGCCATCAAATGGGCACTGGAGAGCCTACAATATTACCTGCTTGGACGGGAGTTTGATCTGGAGACTGACCACAGAGCTCTCACCTGGATCAACTCCATGAAGGACCACAACAGCCGCCTCACCCGATGGTACCTCTCTTTTCAGCCATTCAGGTTTAGAGTCCACCACAGATCAGGCAAGACCAACGTGGTGGATTTGTGTTGCAGACATTTAGAGGGGTTGTCTATGAAATGTATTTTTTCTTATTTATTCTTGAGCCTGGAATGAGGGGCTATGGGTTTATAAGGGGCTGCTGTGGCTCAGGAAGGCAGTCTGCTTTTGTTACAGAGTAGCAAGTAATGACATCGCTCAATGAAAAGGAGTTACTAAAGAACCTACTGGGTTTGAATTTTTTCAGAAGTTTTTGTACTGCCTGCCTGTTTTCCTTTTGTGTCATAGTTTTTCACACTCTAAAAAATTTCTCATCAGCTTGCACTTTGGGAGGCCAAAAAACAAAAAAATCAGCACATCAGATTATCTTTGACTACGCCTGTGAGTTTTTCCCAGATTTTCCTCTTGCCTTTAAATCATATTTTTGTTCTGGGTTTGTCTGCAAAATAAGTTTAACTTGTAACTATAGTTGCCTCCCTCCAAAGTTAGAGAAGAAGCTGTCCAGGACAAACAGCGGAGGAGGAGGTTGAGGAAGCTAGCAAGACCTTAAAGAAACCGGAGAAGAAGAAGAATGAGCTTTTAATCTTTCACCTAAATCTGTATTTTTAGTTTTCCATTTGTGTCTTTTTTGACTATTTTTCACACATGACAGTGATTTGTCACAATGACCAAAACAACTCAAACTAAAACATGGAGCAAATCGAGACACTAAACAACTTAGCTTTAGACTGGTTCATGCTTAAGAAATAAATCAAGCCACCATTCTGTGACTCTCAGTACACCGTGGATTTTGTTAATGTACTTTCACAGAAACCACAGCTAAATAAAATAATTGTTACAATGATTTGTGTTCCAAAGGCAACTTTGTTTGTATGTGTGTTTTGTCTCTTTCCTTTCAGCTGAAGTGTCTCTCTGAAAGAGTCTGAGATCTCTGGAGCAGAACGCCAGTCCTGTATGAGTGGTGGTTGAAACGAAGGAGACTAAAATCAAGTAGGTGTAGTTTGAACAAGCAAGCAAAATTTGGTTGAAAGTGTCTCAAGGAAATGTTGATATTGCTTCTCAAGAGCACAGTATGGGACTAATTTTTGGCTTAACTAACACCATCAAAGTTGAACAGCACACAGTTTAAATACAGGTCATTTTAGACACTTAGAAACTTAACATCCTCTTTATATAAAGCCTCCAATTGGAACCAGAAAATATCTGGCCTTTGCCCCCCAATAACCAATAAAATGTGGTGCCAGCAACAAAGTGAGTTGTGCTGAATGTACTTTATTAGAATATGATGATCAAGAAATACATGAAGTTATTGGGGTGTTACCTTTTGTGAGTTACTGTTTTCAATATGTTATATAATGCCTGTTCGGCTTTATCATTGGTAAACACTTAACAAAGGAATATATTATTGATACACCATGATGTGTAGTTATTGTCCACTTTCAGTTTTGTAATATGATAATGATTCCAGCACCATGGACCCAAACAAACAAAACAAAAAGTAGGCTTTCAATAGGCTTATAAGTTTACGACACTGGCCCTGCCTGCCTAACTGGAGAGTCCCCTATTCCTCAGTGGCACACCTGATATGAAAAAGTGAGGGAGTGAGCGTATCAGGAAATGCAGACAGATGGTATAAATATTGGTGATTACTTAACACTCTATTTAAAATGGCTCAATAAATGAAAGAGCTCTTCAAAATCATGATGTCATCAGGTGGTGTGACACAGTAATGAAATGAGTCATTTTATTAAAACAAATATATATCACCTGCAATCAATGTAAGTTACTATTCAAACATGTCTTAGACACAATCTCCTGCTGCATTGATGGCAAATAGAGGAAAACAGTTTCTTTAACTGTAGTCTTTTTCTTTTTTTTTTTCACTTTTTGACTGATGACACATCACATCAGTTTCTACAGCACCAACACTGATAGTGGTCTTTGTTCCTTTAATTTGTGCCAGTGTACCTTGGTAAACCCACCAGTAAACGTAAATGATCCAGCTTGACACTAAGGAAAATGTTATTTGATCTACATATTTGAGACAAAGTCAGATCCAGAACTGGAGATAGCAGGAGACAAATACAACCACTTCCAAAAACATGTTTTAGAAATGGTAATTTCCATTTTGTCAAAAATTTTAGAATGTTACTGTAAGAGAGCAACATAACATATTCAATATCTTCCTTTCCTGTATTGTGCTCTTCCGCCTCTCTCTCCTTTTCTGTCTTTTCTGCAGGTATTTCTGCCTCTGGAGCCAGAGTCTGGATCTGTGATGCATGCCCTGCTGCCCACAACCCACTCAACACTTGCTGCTATATTTAGAAATTCATTGTGCTGTTTCTAGTATTACTGTTGTCATTGTTATTACTACTTTAATTGTCATTACTGTTATTACCACTATTGAGACCACTACATGGAATCTGTGTTATGCTCACTTTCCTATTCTCGTAGGCTGACAACTCAATGCTGGAGCAAAACAGATCCCATAAGTGCTGTAAGTAAAATCTGTGATTCGACAACGGTGGCTCTGCTGGTAGCTAGTTGCCAGCCCTAGAGCTAACAAATAAGAGCCTGCATTGTCCTAACAAAGTTCAAAGGTGCTGAATTACCTAGGTGGCTCTGTTGTATATTTTTTATATTATATTATAGGTATATATATATATATATATATATATATATATACACACACACAATATATACATACTGTATACACATATATATATATATACTCCTGATCAAAAATTTTAAGACCAGTTGAAAATTGGTAAGAATTCACATTTTGCACTGTTGACCTTAAGAAGGCAGTCAAAAATGCAAAAAGAAACAGAGTGAGACAAAAAAAATTTGAATAAGCAATTTATTGCAAACAACCACAAAACTGAAACAGGCTTGAATCATCAGCTGATCAAAGTTTAAGACCACAACCTTAAAGCCCAAATTCGCAAAAATGTGGATTCAGTGTCATTTCGTCAGGTATCCACTGTCACAACGATGGCAAAGCAAAAGCTTTGAACGCAGTCAGATTGTTGAGCTGCATCAGCAGGCCTGGCAGCGCGCTACGCTGCTGAGGTTGGACGAAGACAGTCATTTTAAACTTAAGAATCTGAGGGTTATGGGGAAAAAAGCCGGCGTGGTAGACCCGTGGCCCCCACTCAGCCCTGAGCCGAGGATCCAATTATTGTCCGACAAGACACGTGGACGATCTCGCCCAAATTAAGCTTTCTGTTTACTGGTGCCAACTGCAGTCCCATAACCATTAGACAGCATCTGCAAGAGAAGGGTTTTAAAACAAAAACGCTCAAAGACCTCGCCTCCTTCAACGCACAAAATTGCCATTTGGAGTTTGCACGAGAGCACCAAACATGGACATTGAAAGGTGAAAGTTTTGTTCTTCGATGAGAAAAATTTAACCTGACGGTCCTGATGGCTTCCAACGTTACTGGCATGACACATCCCACCCTGAGATGTTTTCACGCACAGTGGAGCCACCCACGAACTGGGGGGGCTCACTAAACAATGGAGCCAGGCGCAGAGGCGCCAAACGGCAGCTGGCTGCGTGGAGATGTTGCAGGGGCATCCCCATGACTGAAGGCCATCGCCTGTGTGGTAATGACTGGGTTTTTCAACAGGACAACGCTGCAGTTCACAATGCCCGCTTGACAAAGCACTTCTTCCAGAGAAATAACATCAGTCTTTTGAACCATCCCATGTATTCCTCGATCTAAATCCAACTGAGAACATTCCAGCTGGGACAAGGGAAGTTTACAAAATGGACACCAGTTCCAGACAGTGATGCCTCCATGAAGCCATCTTCACCACTTGGAGCAACATTCTACTCAGCCCTCCCAAGCCACTCAGCATCAAGCATGGGAAACGAATTTTTGAGGTGATTAACAAGAATGGCACAGCTACCATTACTGAGTCCTTTTTTTTGAAATTTTTATTTCATTTTAGGGGTTTCGTGTTTTTTGAGATGGTTGTTTTGCAATAAATTGCCATCAATTTTTTTTTTTTTTTTAACTTCAATTCCCATTTTTCTTTTTGCATTTTGAAACACTACTTAGAACCTTCTTAAGATCCAACATGCAAAATGTGAATTCGCAATTTTTTCAACTGGTCTCAAAAAACCCTCAGATCAGAGAAATATATTACAACCTTATTCCAAACCTTCAAAACACCCAAATCAATACACCCTGACTTCAACCTGACATTCTTGTAGTTTTTTTTTTTTATAGAAAAATGTATTTCTGTGTCTGTTTGATTATGTGTATGAAAACTACCTTCTATCAATTTGTAAGGTAGCTGGCCCCTGCATCAGGATCTCGAATCACTCTGGTGCTCTGGATTTGTTACTCTTCCCCTTTGCTTGAAAAAAGGCATCTATTGATATAAAAGACTCTATTATATGATATTAATTATGAAAAGCAGAAATTTATTGAATTTTATTGTCCAGATGTAAATTTTCATATTTATAACATTGCTCTTTATAAACTGTTGAGTTTTAGGCCTTTTACACTTATTTCCTCGCCAACTATCAATTCGATATAAATAACTAATTCATTTTGTACCTTTAATCAGCATAACCGGGTTGATATTTAACAGAACAGGCCTCTAACAGAAAGGTTTGTACTGTCAAATGGTGTAACTACAAAACCGTATGGACACATAAAACTGGAAGGCCATTGACCCACATCCACATTGTAGTCAAAGCTTTGGCTTTGTCTGACTTTTCTGCAGTCACGCTTCCTGACTGTAGTTGCTGGTTTCTTGCGTCTGGTGTCCAGATGCATGAGGGCAGACATCAGCACACACACGATCACAGAAGTGACACAAATGACACAAGCACTTAGATTTGCCTAAACCACAAAACAACAAATACACATAATATGTCCATTTCAGTGATGTTAAGTGAATAGAAACTCCGATTTGCACTGGCAAGTAGCTGATATTTTCACCTGTCTAACCAAGAATCTGTGGAACTCAACAGGACAACCAATCAAGAGCCATCATTAACAATAAAACACATACTGGCTTGTACAGCAGCACGCTCAGCAGCTGCGGTGGCGGAATGGCAGACGCTGTCAAGTAACTCAATGGGCTTTCACGGCGGTAAGGTTCGAGTCCGCTCGTGAGCGTTTTTTATGCTTTATTAAAAGATTGAGGAAAATGACACATATGAAAAATCACTGCTCTGATAAGCGATCAAAGAAGTAGAAGCGTTATCGGCAACAGGTATTTATGTGTTAAAGTAAATTAATCATTATGCAGGAACAATTCCATGAACTTAACTAGTATTATATATGTAATTATAATGTAAGCAGCACTGCATCGCTTAAAGGAGTATTTTACTGTAACAGCTGGCTCAGACGGAGCTAGTTTAACTATTTCTCCGCTGGCTACAGCTGAGGGGCAATAAGATCTTATCCACCACTTGATGTGTTCTAAATGACGCTTAGGTTCCTAACCAGAGCCTCTGAAGAGCCATTTGCGCTGCTGAGAAACCCATCATCAAACAGCTTGAATTAGGTGGCTAGATAGCCAGCCAGAATGACAGACAAAAAACCAAGGCTCAGTGGATCTACAAGTCACTGCCAAACGTGGGATCATTAAGTCCCCTTGTCAATTGAGCCAGAAAAGCCAGCAGGACTCACTCTCACCACTTATTGTCACAGACTTCCTGGAACCATTAGTTATTACTTTCGAACATATGAAGATTTAATTTTTTAAACTAGGGCTGAATTTTATATATA
>BRZM01001345.1:88954-138315 GCA_033238685.1 Lates japonicus | reverse complement strand
TTCTCCAATATACACAAATGACGTTTAAACACAAAGCCCAACATGTGATACCTCTGCTCTGACATTTCCTGGGTAAATATTCACTGGATTTGTCCTCTGTGTTCTCATCTTTGTCACTTTGTCTATTCTGGCTCTGGCAGTCTCTGCCATTCTACTGAAATATGCTGATTTAATTAAAGTACTGGAAAATATTTTTTCATTGCACAAGAGAGAATATACTGAGCGAGTGTTTGAGAGAGAGAGAAGAGTTGGTGGCTCAATATTCATACTCACTTAGTGGATTATTGTGTAAATAAACCTGTGGGATCTTATATCATGAAATGAAGACCTGCTGTTTCCACCTCTCACCATAGGCGCCATATTTACTACAGCTGTCAGGGATGAACTCTCCTCCATGCATAAGATCCCATCCTATCCAAAATCTACCAGAGACCACAAAAGAGAAGCTACTACACTGTCTGGTACAAACCTCAGGCTGTGGGAATCTGTGTCACCCCTTCTGATCAAGCATCTTGTGCTGGGTATGCTGAGTGAGGAGTGAGTGAGTGGAGCAGCAGTGAGTCATTTTCAAATGCTCAGCTGATGTTTCAGAGGTCCTGTATCCTCCTCCCTCACTGATAACATTAGTGGCTGTGCTCAGCCTATAGTGCTGATATACACTGGACTGGGGCCACTGACAGGGTGAAGTGAATAACACTGATCATCCTATTACAGTGGCACCTGTCGCAGGGGTTGACATCATGCTAGGAACAGTCATCCTGGTGTTGATGTGTTGGAGGATCTTGAGCGACTTGATGAGGGCCAAACTGTGATGACTAGATGACCTTGGTCAGAGCATCTCCAAAACTGCAACCTCAGGTGTGATGTTCCCAGTCTGCAGTGGTCAGGACCTACAAAATAGGGTCCAGGAAGGACAACGGTGAAGTGACAGGCCGCGGCGCCTCAATGCTCAGTGTCAGGGTGAAGGCAGCTCAGAATGTGGCCTCCTTCTTACATCAGGAGGACGGCCAGTGCATGTGCATCTTCTACCTGGGGAAGAGATAACACCAGGGGAAGAAGCTTGAGTCATGGAGGTAGCGTGATGCTCTGTGTCTTCTGGGAAACTCCCAGTATCTATATGGATGTTACTTGACACGATACCCACTTAAACATTGTTGCAGACCACATGACCGTGTGTGTGTGTGTTTTGTCTTAAGATGGCTTAAAATCTCTGAACTGCAGTCACAGCAACAGTTAGCTGACTACACTCAAGACTTTTACAGTCAAAACATGCGGTATGATTTCATTTTCAAATACATGTCTATTTTCTAAATCACTATGATCTGTCACAATACATTTTCCAAATGAATAGTTGCTTCTATTTATACATAATAATAAATATAATAATAATTCTAAAAAAAACAAAAAAAATCTGTTTTGTCCACCCTTGACTTGTTCCGTGTACATTTTAATGCAGTTCTGGAGTCTAGCTTCAGTGGTATATCATTCAGTCCTAGTTGTCGTTATGTCAAACATGCTGTTTATCCCATTAACTCTACAGTTCCACAGTGTATATTGTGCTGCTCATTGACTCAAAGCCTTTATCTGCATCTTGTGTTTCAGGGATCTCCAGTTATATCAGCTAAAAATGATAGTTATGAAAATGTGTATAACATTTACAAAAGACACTTGTCCTGATGTTGCAGTGCCCGTCATGTTCTGTTCTGTGTGATGTTGCCTTATATTCACACCACATGTTTGTCTCATGTTAAACACTTTTTAAAGTTACATCTGTGGTGAAGTGATGCAGCAGATAGCTGTTACATTCATTGCTCATGCACTGCCTTACAAAAACAGTATCTACATACGGCTGCTTAAATTGAACTGTGAGATATCACAAGAAGCTGTCCAGTGACGTTATTTATATGGAGGGAAATGAAAATTTACCATCAACTTTCACCTTCACACAGCTAGCTAAGGCTCCGCTTAATTCACTTTAGCAGGCAGCACAGAAAGGACTGGGCGCTAGCCACGGCGCATCCTGTGCTATCGCTCACTGCGACTCCGGGCAAAATAACCATAAAAATAACTCAACTGATTTCTCATTTTCCCTGTAAGCAATATAAAACTAAAAATTACGTCGCAACATAATCCAAAACGAAAATCAGAAAACGGCTCGCTTTTTCTGCTTCTCCGGTTTCTTATTCCAAAACGAGAAACGGGAAAAGGCTCATCATTTGCTCTCTCGTTCTCCCACTCTAAAACAAAATCGACACGTTATGTCCACGGACCATGTTAAACTTCCTCCACTATCTTCTTTTAAAACAACCATCATTTTATCAACATAAATCACTTTTATTAGAGTATTTACGTTGAAACCTCCTCAGTTTCCAGTGTAGTTGGTCTGATGTGTGGTCAATAAATAAATACATCAAAAATCTATAGAATTATGGGAGTCTGTAACAAAATGTTTGTGCCATTTAGTGTAAATGTGATGGAGTTGAAGCCAACATTGAGTCAGTTTTCAGTTGACTGGGTTGAGACGCTGTAAGGCCGGGTGGCAGAGATGGCGGGTCAGGCCCGGGGTTCAGTTCACGCCTGGACTCTGTAGCCACGCCGCTGCTTCCCGTCAGTTTGTTGTCAACTTGAGGTGAACGCCTCCTACCAGTGCCCCCCCAGTCCTGAGGGATGTGGGCTGGCACAGAGCCACTGCACGAGCGACAGTGAAGGACGCGCTGTGTCGTGGGGACCTGCTGACCAATAGCGGGCGGGTCCAGGTGCGGCCACAAGGCAGAGGCCACCATCCGAGCCAACAGAAAGACGGGGTGGAGATGATGGAGCGAGCAGAGACAGGAACTGTTTGTTAGATCATGCTTCCTGTAACTTGCTTGTTTATAACTACACCGGGTCAAAGACAGTAGAAACTTGTTGAGGGCCCTGTGAGCACTGTGGCTGTGACGCTTACTAACCACAATTGCTTGTACCGCTCACGAGCTGTTAGTAAACACGCGATCAGTTTGCTACATTGTATAAAAGTCCTCGACGTCTTGTGCTCTAGAGTTACTTTTGTTTGTCGCAGGTGCTGTCAAGTAGACGCCGTTTTGTAGTTATTTTTCAGTCTGTTTCAGCATCAGGCCTGACCGAGCCTCACCTGCCGCTCGTTACTACCGCCAAAACACCGCTGCTTTTCAGCCCTTTCCTCGGCTTTTTCCAGAAATGTCACAGGATACAATGTAACGTTGCTCGTGACCACAGGAAATGTCAACAGTGCATATACGCTTGTTTCCCTGTCTGCCAGGGTTTCATTTCAGATGCTCACGGTGTTTATTTCAAACTTAAAGGTTTGTTATGACCTTGTCGGGTTTAGAATTTTCTATCTCCAAACAATACTGGATCAAATGACTTCCCTGGTTTTCAGAAGACAATTACCAAAAGAAAACAGTACATTATGCAGTATCATTGATACAATGAGACAAAAGAAGTGAAACGTTAGTCATGTGTTGACACAGTCCAGTACAGAATGGTACCCTTGCAGTTGTTGCTGCAGGAATGAACCTGTAACTCAACATTTGCATTGTTGGTTTGTGCTGATATTTATAGTGTTTTTAATATTTTGTCTATATTAAATACATGGATGTAGCTAAATGTTAGAAGTCCTTAAAATACAAAGCAGTCCAACACACTGACATTAGTTCTACAGTGGAACATGCACCAGTACATACAACCTTGTAGTGCTCATTTTGTGCTGCAGTACAGTTGTCAGTACATTTATTCAATCTAATTAGTTTTGTACAGCGCCAAATCAGCAGAAGTTATCTCAAGGCACTTTTCATAATGAGTAATCTAGACTTTATATATTTTTAAAGCAGAGAGACCCAACAATTCCCACCTTTGTTATGAATACAACAAGTGGTAAGGCCACTTTGTCACTCTTATACAGTATGTTTTAGAAAAGATAGATACAAGTACATGTGTATTAATAAACAATTTAGTGTTCAGTTAATAGTCAGTATTTAAATGCTGCATCACATCAAACTGGTAGACTGGCATGTAAAGAGGAGTGTTTCTGTAGATGTTAGCATTCCTGGTACCCACCACCAGGGGCCCAGGTCTGTTCAGAGTCCATCAGTGTGGAGGATTATCCAAACCATAGGACAGAGTTCCTAATGAGACCATCATGTAAACACATATTGAGTTTGAGTTTGGAGGTTTCACACTTGCTTCACTTTTGTCTGCAGAGAAGAAGTAACCAAGACTGCAGACTCACACAGCAGGAAGAGCTTCCAGGTGTTACTGATGACATTAACGATCATGGCTCTGAACTTGTTCAAGTGTCCCAGTAAACTGTGACTAACAGGAAGAAAACCAGGAGATCCTGAAACTGAAGTACCTCAGTCCAATTCAGTCATCATTTATTTCACTTTCCCTGCTCTGACCAGCCAATAGGCCTGTTCAACTGACACATGTAGATGGACATAAGGCTTGCTGACCATTAGATTCATGGAACAACATGACAGCATTTGAATTGTTTCTGTCAGATGCATTTTTAGAATGTATTTCTCAAAGATATTTATGAATTATATTCCATATATGTTGAAGATGTTATATAATATTGTTATTGCTCTGCAAAGCTGTTTAGACATTTAATGTTCATGTTGTTAGATTCAGCATGTTCTTTGTCTGCAGCTAACTTTAACTTCTTTGTGTTTGTTGATTATTGTTAGCCCTAAAACTAGCTTACAGACTCACTACTGCCACCAACTGGACTGCTGTGTAGATGGGGCAAATTGTCATACACTTAGCTCTTAAATATGGCTTCAGAGTGATATTAGAAGAAATATCAGTGTTGGGAAGTAACTAAGTATACTTACTTAAGCACTATACAGTTTTGAGGTATTTGTATTTGGGTATTTCCATTTCATGCTACTTTCCACTGATCCCTCACTATATATCAAAGGGAAATGTTTGATAGATATTTGATAGATGTTGTTACTAGTTTGGATTTTACATTTTAAAAAAAAGTAAAAAACCTTTACTTTGATCTGAGACGTATGCAAGTGTGGCTTCACTGTACTGTATGATTTTTCCAATATGGGGCACACATGTCCACTTGGCATGTGAATGAGCTCTTGAAGGGGAAGCCTTTTAAGTCACATACGTCAGGTACATCATGACTGATTTGCTAAGTCTGTTATCATTATTCTTTGTTTTTATCAATACAGAAACTTTTCCATCTCAGCCAAGAATTCACACTTTTTTGCAACATTTGACATTTTGTCACATTTCTGGTGTCTACAGGTTTTATATGTAAACTGAATGCAGACTTTAAGTTTGTCAGTGAGGGTTTCTTTTCACAGCATTTCTGGAAAAGTGATGTGTTTCTGAAGGTTGTTTTTACAATTGATCTTAGATTTGAATATTTTAAAATGAATACTAATACATTCTAACAAAGTTTAACAATGATGAATTTAAAGATAAAAAAAACAACAGCTCCCATAAAGTTTTACCTGTATGGCAGCACATGGGTATAAGGATAAGTTGCTCTTATCTTATGGGGAACTCCACTGGATTTTATAAAATCTGTGTGTGTTTCCCAGGTGCTGGGGGAGTAGTGCTGCCTATGTGGAGAGTTGTAGAGTTTTTGTGCCTCCAGAGGGAGCTGTGTTGTCACCTGAGTCAGTGTCAGCTGGGTCTCAAGACAAATGTGGAGTTAGACAGAGGTGAACTTAGCAGACCTCTCAACTCCCTTGCAGGCTACAGTACATTAGCCTCTATTAGCATAAGACATCCTAATCTCCAACTGAACTGAACAACTTTAACTTGGAAGAAGAATGTGTGAATAAAACAGATTATGCTATCTGGTTGTGCTGGAGTTGATTGGATCCTTTTGTTTGACAGTGTTGTTGGATGAAAAGCTGGAAGTATCAGCTGTGGGACACTGAAAACATTTTTACCAGTTTGACTATGGATGGAGTCTGTGACACCGTTCCACTTCAGATAATGAACTACAGTATCATGTTTTTTAAGTTGGGCTGTGGGTTTGGCTCATTCACTGTGAACAAGTTTCTGAATGACTGAAATATGTACAATTTCAATGACTTCTGTTTATGTCATAAGGAGAATAACACCTCACTTTTCAGCCCCAAGACCCAGACCATTAATATAATATAATACCTAGCCGTTGTCAGTACAACCACTGAAGTATAGTATGATTTGGGAATAAAGGGCTAAAACAGAGGCACAAAATGGTTGTATTCTGATCATCTGTTAGTTGCAAAGCTTTCTGTCTCTGAGGAATTATTCCTCACTTTGTTTTTCTCTGTCAGGTGCTGAACCTCGATGGGTGCAGGCGCTTGGAAACCTGGGCTGAAAATAACTAACACAAAACTGACTCAAGTAAACGCCAGAGAAGTATGGAGGACCACCTGAGGGTGAGAGGCTGCTGCTCAGCTCCAAATGGTCTGCCACACAGTTTAATTCGAAGCTGGATCCCTGGAGGAATGAAAGATACAAATATGTAGACATTAGGACTGTAACTACAGATCAGTTTTACTGCCAGTTATTTAGAGTATTTTATAATAATGTTAAGTCGAGACTAATTGAGATTATTGCCTCTTTGGTGCAGGTCAGATTCACCAAAGATCCACAGTTCCTTTTTAGCAGTCAGATAACCTGAGTGGAGGAAGCCCTCAGCCTCTCTCTGTGTTAGCCTCTGTAAGGTGACAGCACTCTCCTCAGGGCAGCACAGAGAACAGTAAGTGTCCTGCAGGTTAGTGAGATTCTCCCAGACAGGATCCTCCATACAGTGCAGGTGTGAGGAGTTCCATCACCCTGAGGAAGTGTCTCTAGGTGTGAGGGTGAGGGCTTACTGAACTTTAGATGATTAAACTTACACGTGATGTCAGCAGCAGAGCTGGCAGCATCCTCACCACTGTCACCAGACTGTGTGTGTTTGTTACTGATGACAGACGCTTAAATGTCATCTGTTCATCTCGATTCATAACACTTGAGAGTTTTGATTTCTACTTGAATTTATATATACAGCTTTGTATTGCAAACTTTTTAGAGAATATGACTTCATCAATAATAAATCAATGCTACAATGATTAACATTGAGTGAGAAACAGAGAACCTGTTGTGATGCTTTTGATAAACTCACTGCATGATGTATTACAGAATTTAGTACAGCTGTTTCCATTTTGTGTGCTGTGTGAAGCAGTGTTAGCATTCCTGTTCATAGGTAAAAGTAATGATCAAACGTATTTTTCTACATCCCTCTGGTGACAGCTAGGTGGGTAGAGGCATATGGGGTTTTTCTGTCCATACATCTGTCTGTTCATTCTGTGACTCACTATATCTCAGGAGTGTCTTTTGGAGAATTTGTTCAATTTTGACAAACATTCACTTGACTCAAGAATGGGTCAGTAAAACCAGTTCACTGTCAGTGTTTTCTTTCACAGGGATTGTTGCCAAGAATAAAGTCCTCAGATAACCCCAGCCTCATCCTTGAAATGAAAATGGTAGCTGACAAAGAAAATAAAATGCTTTCATTTTTCACTTGACCCACCCCATCTCCCTGGGTCCATTCTGCTGTCAGTGTGGGATGGCCTGACCCCGGAGCCCGCTGCGAGGTCTTCATCAGCCAGATCCCACGGGACACCCACGAGGACCTGCTGATCCCCTGTTCAGATCGGGTGGGCCCGCCTGGGAGTTCAGGGCTCATGATGAACTTCAGCGGCAGAACCGGGCTTATGACGCCCAAATACAGCCTCGAGTGTAGCCGGCGACGCAGTCCGCCTGCTGCACGGCCACATGCTGGAGCCTGGCTTCCACCCTCAGTCTCACTGGAGCAACGGAGAAGAGACACCTCTGTATCGGAGACCTGCCAGTCACCACCGAGCAAGAGGAATGCATTGAAGGTAATAGTGAAGGGTCTTTGTGACAGCGTACAGAACATAGACTAGAGGTTAGATAAAACTAATCCAATGTAATTGAATGCAATAAGTCCTCCTTCATGAAGTTTAGAATGGCTCTGCTGGGGTCCGCCTGGCTGAGAATCAGACTCTGCTCAGCTCTGTTCACTCCAGCCGAAAATGTTCCAAGGACATTTAATGTGAAACTAAAAGAGTCTAATAACAAAAAGTTTTATTGGTCATATAAAAACAGCTGACGATGGCTTCTCCCAGTCGCGCCTCTAAAACTCTCCCCTCTCATTACTCTCCACAGTAGTTTTAATAAATCACTAATCATGAGCCATGCTTTCTCTATTTGGTGCCACTGGTTAGTAGGTGTCCATGGTGTCACCAGGAAACAATATACTGGAAGTTATTGGGAATTCTGCCAAAGCAAATAACAACATCTCCACCTCATCAGAATAACAACTACAGACATGCCAAAGCACAAAATAATACAGTCTAATAATCAGGATAAACAGCTGGTTGAGAAAGTATATAATATTTCACCAACAGAGTGAATAAATGTAAAAATATACATGATATAACAAGTTCAAAGTACTGAAGAGAATATTCATGGAAATTTTTAGTTAGATATTTTAAAACACCACAAATTCAACGAAATATAAAGATAAATCAAACTCTAAATGTTGGAGAATATGTATGAGGACAGAGTGAATCATATATATCACATCATATATTCTGTTTATGCAGCGTTATCAATGGCTTGTGGGAAAACTCTGCCAAAGAAATGAATAATATATTTGGAATCTCTATTAGTAAAACCACTGTACCTACTCTTAGGAAAATACTAGAGAAAATTGTAAAGAAAGACTTTATCTGTTCTTAGAAATAAGAGTTGCAGTAATTAAACAAAATTACAAGAAACTGGTTAAACAAGTATAACTTGAACAATAAGAAATGGAAAAAGACCTGTGAATGAAATATATGAATGGAAAAGATTAATATGAAAATTAGAAAATCACTACATATATTTGAAAAAGATGGGAAATTGATTAAATATATAACATGAAGTGGGTCCTTTTTTTCCTTTTTTTTCCTCTTTCTCCACATCTGTTCCTCTGTTGACTATTATCCTGTATTCTTAGAAATCACTTTATTTCATTTTATGAATCAGAACAATTTATAAGCGTGATGAGACCTATAGTCCATAAGGGTATAGTACTTTTTCCTTTGTCTTTGTAATATTTATTTTTAATTTTATAGTGTATTTGAAGTCAAGTCTCCTTTCTTTTCTTTTTTGACTCTAATATGAACACAATCCATTCAGGGGCCCAGCGAGTAGGGGGCTGTACACCGGTCACTAGGTTGACCACTGCCATATAAGAAAATATGTCCACTGTTCAGCTTCCTCCGCCCTGCTTGACCAGCTGTGACCCACTCCCACTGGCCTCTGTTGAGCTTTGATGACATTTAAATTGTGCCACTGTCTACAGTTTATGTTATGGTGTTAAAGGACACTTAAACAGAAACTTTCGTCCAAACCTTTAATATTTCTGTTTGTTTCGCCATATAACCTGGAAATGACGCCGATGAGGTTAACATCTGTCACTGCTTTGTGGATAAATGATGTCAAAGTCTCTCAACTAACCTTGTTTGCAGTTATGCAGTTGGCAGAGGGGGTGGAGAGGGTGTCTCAAGGCAGGGCCTGTATAGACGGGGTGTCAGCCATTGTGGCTTTCTATCCCACCACACTGCTTCTATGCCAAGAAGATGCTGGGTGAAGGTAGGTGAGCTTTTGTTGATGCTGATGGACTGATACATGGGACTGAGGATTGCTGTCAATATAATCTCAACCTCTCCTCTATAATGAGGAATTCATTTGATACTTTCACAGTGATCAAATATAAGCTGCCCCAAGTTTGAGGTGTGGATTCTGTGAGGGAGGACACAGCTTCCTCAGTCTCACACTTGATACTATTTGTGTGGCAGTTTTTCTGTTGTTTTCATGGATGGAGAGAAGGAGACTGTCAAAGTTGAAGTTTCCAACAAAGAAAAATGTCAGTGAGCACAACAGCTGCCATTTTGAATCATTAAAACTCAGATATGCAGGGCAGTGAACTAAAAGTGGGCTTGAAATAACAGGACTGCCTCAATGCCCTGGCTCCTACTGTTGCCATGGAAACTGATGTCCAAATGCTGCAGTTTCATTATTATTATTATTATTACTATTAAATACAAGGTATATTATTATTAAATAATGAGATTGCACTTATGAAGATAAAACCATGTGGTTCATGGTGTGTTATATATTAAAGGTTGGGTGTCACGCACAACTGCTGTAAGTTTTAATAAGTGACGTTTTTAGTTCTCTGCAGCTACTGACTGAAGTGTATACATGTGTGTTTTTGCTAAGGCATCTGAAATGATTAGCTTAAAAGTTGAGCATGAACTTGAAATTACAGAAACTGGACAAAACAGCAGCTGAATCTTTGGTACATTGTATGGGGAACAGTATGTCACATGCATGTGTGTTTGAATGAAATGATAGATTAGTGAAGACAGAGAGACGCCCAAGACGATGAACGCCTGGCGCCTATGCACATCAAAACTTGAAAGCATTCAACAACTGAATAAATCATTGAAATGATCGACTAACCCAGTATGTAACTGAGAGCAGAAATGGTCTTCATTGATAAAGAGACAGCTTCCGCAAATTTTGAAAATTGAACATGACACAGGTGTGCTAAAGTTGTCCAAAACTTCTGACTTGATCAACAGAAAGCAGTTTCTGGCCCAAAATGAATCCCAGTGCTTGATCATCCTCCCTGTTCACCTGATCTAGCACCGTGTGACTCTTTCCATTTTCCTAAGATCAAATCTGAGCTCAGTGCGAATATGTCTTGAGTCTGTGTCAGAAGTTGAGAAAAGAAATGACAGAGGTTCTGAGACAACTGCCTGAAGAAGACTCTACTGCAATTGCTTTGATCAGTGGAAGACCTGAATGCAGCAGGTTATGAAGGGAGGGCGTTTAAGGAGAAAGACACTGAAAATGTTTATGTTCAATAAAATTATATTACATTAGTCTTGTTATTTAGTAGTCATACCTCATATAGGCGCAGGCAGGTGACCTGGGGCGCAAATCTCTAAGAGATAACAATTCTAACTTCCTGAAACATTCTGAGCCCTGTACAAAACAGCTGTGGTCCCCATTGCTGTTCTTCGGGTCTTCTTTTGTGTCCAGCTCAAGAAGCAGTTTGCGCTGAATGTCTCTATCATGGCAGCTGGGACGTAGTTTGCCTGGACGAAAGGGCTGCCTCCTCAGAACCCCTGAAGCCACCACACCACATCCTGACTTCCACAGCCCTCAGTCCTGGGCTCTCCCTGCCTTGGCCCGCCCATCCATCCTGGTTTCTGCAAGCAGTGGAGGGGCCTGCCCCCACACCTCTCCCTCCCTGCTCCCTCCACCTTCCTCCTCCGAGTAAGAACTGCGTCTGCATGTTCCCCAGTGACACTCCTGCACAAGGTTTGTGAGGCCACAGGGCTGGCCAGCCTATGAGATGTACCACAGCCACATTCGGGCCAGATGGATTCCTCTACTTCACCTATGCACTCCATCCTGGGATAACCATGCCTTCAGCATGGCCATGATTTTGCCGGGACCCACTTCTACCACCATGCTGGAGGAAGCTCAGCAGGCTGCGGCTCCAGCAGATCCTGGGTGAGGGTCTGCAGCCGCAGCTCACCCCCTGATCAGCTCCCTCAGACAACAGCAGTTGTTTCAGGCTCTGTTTGTTTCCATCTAAATGTAGTTTGTTGATTTCTGCATGTTTTTATTAGAGATTTAGTAGACTTGTTTGTTTGAACTTCTGTGGTTTGTTTATGCATGCTTTATTTGTGTGTTACTGTTGATCAGTTCATTTTAAATAAATGAGATTTGAAAAGAAAATGTTTAGCAATGAAGTGTTTGAATGAAGGATTCACTGAAACCACTGTCCCTGTTAAACTGACGCTTCACACTACAGATGACATTCACACAGCACTTGTTCTATACATGCAAGTAAAATGCCTCTAACACACACATTCACACACCGATTTGGGGTTCAGTATCTTGCCCAAGGATATTCTGCATGCAGAGACTGGAGGAGCTGGGGATTGAAATCCACCCACTTTCAGTTTGGTATGCACCGCCTACCTCCTGAGCCACAGCCGCCAACCCATAACAATTTAGGGGGAAACACTGTATATTTATTGGATTAGTTGCTAATGTGTAAAACTAAAGGCAATAGCTGACGGGATATAAATAGTCATTGTAAGTAAATGAAAACACACATTTCGCCAAAAAACTTTTATGGTCAGCTGACACCCTGCACTGAAATGAACAGTCTAAAACTAAATAAACATGTGCACACATTTACAGCTTTAAATCGCTATCAAATATATCAATCATGTTAAAGTACTGAGCTCAGTGATGATGAGTGTGTTTTATTTTAGACACTGAACAGATCAGGCAGGTTTCATATAGAAATGAGTTGAAGTAAGAAGTTGGAACCGCAGCAGCTCATCTGACAGTTTCCGTAGAGTAAATGTCTCTGACAGAGTTTCTTCTTCATTGGCTCTGGAGCAGACAAATACTTGAGCAGGAATTTCGCTCTGATTAATCTGATTACACCAAACTGAATTTCCATCAGCTTAGGAGTCCAAGAAATCTTGGTTTAGACATGAGAGGAAGATTATATCAATGATCTGTTCCTCAGAGCACACTACCACAAGGTTGAAAGTGATGACAATGAAAGCAGGTACATACCTTTCAGACACACAACTCAAAACATTACAGTTCCTAAACTGGATCATATGTTCTGGATGTGTCTCTAATGACAGTGTTCCCTACAGCATCAGAAAAACGCCCAGTAGCTTCACTGCTTTTAGCCTCTGCTGTTACAGTGTGTAACACAAGTATCACCTGCCCAGTTAAAACCAGTCTGTGTAGCTGCCAAACTGAGATTGGATGTGTTTTCAGGGCTGTATCTATGTCCAACATGCCTATAGAGGACTAGACAAGAAATTCTGTATAAGATTCTGCAGAGCTGCCTGTGTTTGACCCAATCAGTGTTACAGTTGGGGCTGTAGCTGAACAGAAAGGAATGCTTAGGCCCTGTGTTCCCCTCCTCCTGATCTCAGCCAATAAATCACCGAGAACATCAAACTGTGGAGAGAAACATGGGACAAAGAGGGAAAGGTTACCTGCAACCGCATCAGAGCCAGCTAACTCAATCTACAGAACTTTATACAACTTTTGGAAACCTATCCCTTGGTATTAGAATGGGTGGCTGAATGAAATCCTCTTTTCTGGTATATGTAATTTTAAATGTATTATTAATGTATATCGTGGGTACAGCATATAACGGACAACACCGAGAAGCAAGTAAGTGACTCTGATGTTAGACTCTTCTGTTACATGACTGAGAATCTAGTAATGGTAGGTCTAGTAACAGGAAATCAGTGGCTGACTTTCATCAAGTTAAAAAGAAATATCTACATCTGTACAGCATAATCTCAGAGCTGACAAATTTATAATCATGGTATTACATCATATTACACCATCCTGTTTAACCACTCTGCATTGTGGGTAGTTCAGGTGACAATGCTATTTGATGTGCGCTTCTATCATTTTTTAAAATTGTATTGGTTATTTTTAGCTTGTATATTCTTTAATCTGTATATTGGTGATTTAACACTTCATTGTTTTGACTTGCTTCTTTTGATATAGTTTTCTCTCTCCTCTCTCTCCTTTCACTAACTCCAGAGAAGGGCTCATTGCTACCTGTACAGCAATATTACTGCCTGTAAGTGTTGGACATGTGTCATTGCAAGACAGGGACAGCAGGAAGCTGCTCGTGGAATCTGTTCCTCAATGAGATCTGTCTCACCCTGACAAGCAGTGTTTAAAGCCAGGGTTTGTGATGAAACTAATGCACTCTATTCAAAGTCAGGAATATCTCCTCATAGTCAGCTAGCTGGCCTTCTGTGTGTGTGTGCCACCAGAAATCTGCGTTTCTAAGCACAGCCTGGTTCTATACACCAGATACATTAGTTGTCATGTAATCCATTCCATTCTGCCATGCACAGGAGGTGGAAGGGTTAAAGGAGGCAGGGAGTGAGAGAGACTTGAAATTTGCAGGAGCAGAGACGGGGTAATGGCAGATAAATAGCATAAGAGGAAACAAAGGAGGAATATGAATTTAAAAGAAAAGACTATGACAGAGCCAGTAGGTCATAATGTTTTGTCCTGTTTGTTCTTGGTGTAACGTTAGTTAGAGTAGGAGGAGAGTTGTGAGTATCTGTCTGCAGCTGCTGTGCTAGCTACTTATGAGACTGTCTTGTCTACAAGCAGCTAACTTGTAGAAGCTAAGCTACAGCTAACAACCTAAGTGCTATGTATTGTGATTTGTCCATACAATGTTTGCAAAGACTTGTATAGACAATGACACCTGAAAAAAAAAAGTTAGTGAGCACAGTGGATTGATGAATAATTTGAAATGCTATGCTAGGTAGTTACCTCCTCGTTAGCTGCTTTCACAAATCTACAGGCCTGTCCTCCGGCTACTGTAGCTCTGTAAAACAATCTCAACCACTAACCTGGTAGTTTTTGCCCATAAAGTAGGGATGCTGTGACAGTGGATACATTCATTCCACCATTTTCCTCCCTCTGCCAGTTCAGGCAGGATTCACCGCCTGTGAGTTTGTGGGGGCAGATTCCAAAGGAGTACTGAAGGAGGGGTGTTTGTTTTGCTGCTGAATATCAACAGTCTTTCTCCAGGACACCTTTTTCTGTCTTACATGCAGACTTTTATAACTTATTACTGTCCAGACATATTCAGTGTCTGTGTGTGACAGCACAAAGATAATGTGTGCATTGTGTATCGATCGACTCTCCTCTGGTGGCTACTTACACGTAGTTTGAATCCACTCCATCCTCTCAGCCTGCCCTCCCAGAATGGCTACCAGGGGATCCTAGACTTTCACAGTGCTGCAGCTGACTCAGCAGTTTGGGGTTTTTCTTGTACATCACCTCTGCCTGGACACACACACACACACACACACACACACACACACACACACACACACACACACACACACACACACACACACACACACACACACAGCATTCAATTGCCTGTACCTCTACTTTCAGAATTCTGTCTTTTTAAACAGGTACTGCTGTCAAAAAAACTTTCCAATTAACTTCTTCCCAGATCACCTCCTGTCTACTGCAACTAAATCCTACGCTGAAAGAAATATCAGCAGGGTATCTGCACAATTTTTTAAATCAAAGTTAATAGTTTTTAAGTCATTTTTAAGACCTAAAAGAAAAGTTAACACTTTTTCCATAGAAGAACAGAGCAATCTTAAATCAATGATTTGATAAATATACAATTGGATGTTGTGCCAGTATTAATATGAATCTCTACATAATGAAAAAAAACATTAGCAAAATCTCATTTAAATAGTCAATCTATGATTTTAATGTAATGACGTGTCTCCGCTGTATGACAAGATATAAGAACCTTCACACCTCAACCCCTCTAACACAAAACCTTTCATAACTAATTTGCTTGAAATCCTCAATTTGGGGACAACAGAATGCTTAAAATGATAAAGCAACATGCAACATATTACTGCCCAAATGCAACAACACACATGGCTGTTTAAACCAGCTCAGTCAGACACTGAACACATCCAAGTTAAGACTGAATCAAGAGCAAGGCCAACAAAACTGTCCTCCTCCAACAATGAGCTTTAACCTCAAACACAGTATTTTTAATCCTGTTATTTCAGATGATGAAACTTAAGACTTAACACAATACACTGATTTTACAGTAAAAGGTCCTGTCTGTACAAATCTTTTCCATTTCTCTAGATACAGGTGACCATGAGATACATGCTAGGTGGGAGTAATAGATTACCGACTCTGTTTACTGTAACAAATTATTCTTTTGTGTGTACTTGTACTTTTGAGTGATTTTTAAATTTCAAGTCATTTTTTTCATCTCATCATTTTTATTTTATTTTTTATCTTTTCCAGTGAAAAATTTAATTCCAAAATTCAGGTGTGGTCTGATGGATCTGGATTTCTGCTGAGCAGATGGTGGGGCTCAAATACGGCTTCTACAGCATGAATCCATGGAGCCAACCTGCCTTGTGTCAACAGTCCAGGCTGGTGGTGGTGGTGTGATGGTGGGGCTTTTGACTCACTTTGGCCCTCTTTAATACCAAAAACACCTGTGCATTTAAAGGTTTATCTGATATCTGGCAGATGTGTTGTCAGGACTTAAGGACCGACCTGCTAAGAAATTTAAAGTGATCAGGACCACGATTTCTGACATGAGTCAACCAGAAGTTACACAAACTGACACGAATAAACAAAGAAGTGGCAGGCCACATAAGGTTAGCACAGAACACAAAAGGCTCACACACACCTTAATGCCAGTCCTAGAGCTCAGACGAGTTTGAGCCCTTCCAGCAGGTTCTTCTGAGCAGACGCCACCATGACCTGGACTCTGTGGTACTAACCTTCTGCTGAGGCCTGAACACATCATTTTGAAAAATGAGGGTCAGATTTAAAAATAAATGACTCACTGGCAGAAAATGAAGATACAGTTTAGTCATCACCTATGTTACTCAGCTTTCTGCTCCATGATGTGAGAATATTCTGCCGAGGCGGATTTCACACATGGCACTCCTTCTCCTGCCCTTAGGGCTCTAATGCCACCAGGCCGTAGCGACCCTCCGCCACCGCCGCTCCACGCTGAGGTACTCTCCGCGAGGTGTACCCTGCTGCTTTCATTGGAGACCGGGCAACACCTGCCTGTGTCAGCACTGCCTCATAAATGACTCCTGTGTAATAAAACTGCACCACGGGCCAGACTGAGGTCGAACACCACCTGGAGATGACAGAGTTTGAAAAATAAAGATAGAAAAGGTACCAGAGAACAGTCAGTCAGCAGTACCAAGCAATGACAGAAGGAAAAACAAAGGAACTAGATTTACTCCTTGCAGTTGTATGCCCCACCACCAAGTTGCAATTTACAACCATGTTCGTCCAGACTGAAGGGAATTTACAAATGGGTATTAAAATGTACTGGTTATCATTTGTGTATTAGTCTGAGTTATACAGATGTACACCATCACTGTTGTCCTGTTCATCAGCAATAACAGTGTATTGGCAAACAGTTGATTAAAAGTGAGTCCCACCTGCTTTGCTGTTTCTTGCTAACATTTCAGTGGCTTTAGCTCATCTGGTTGTGGCGCTTCGAGGTTACAGTGACCTTGACCACCAAACTAATCAGTTCATCCCAGTGTCCAAGTGAATGTTTGTACCAAATTAGAAGAAATCCTCAGCGTTAGTGTGAGATATCGTGATGAAGAGAAAGGATGGACAGAAACATACTGCCTCGGCCACGGTTGCTGTAAAAGTGTACAACATTGATATTTAACTATTACTATTAAAAAATGTTATAGGAGGAATAAATAATGCCGTCTCACTCTGTTCAGACCTGAAGAGCTCCAGGTAGCTGAAGAGCAGCTTGATATCTGGAGAGGCCAGCACAGGCCTGCTTACTCTGGAGACATTTTTCGGGTCCCAAGGAGGCGCCTAACAGGTCCTTTCCACCTACAACAACACAAACAGTTGCCTTTTACACAGTAGAGCAATGTGGGTCATTATCTGGAGTTGTGTTTGTGTTCACTTAATGAACCGAAGTCTAATACTTTCTCTTGTTTAACTCTGTTTTTGGTCTCTACCACCCCCTGAAGGAACTATCTCTATCTATCTCTGTGTCTTTTTTGTTGCAGAGCAGGTAGTGGACAAGTTTTCATTGAAAACAGCTGCTGCTGCTGAGTGTGGAACTGGTGGGCAGTAGAACCAAAAAACTGCACTAATAGAGGCTCCAAAGCTCTGCAGAGCAACAGAGATGGTGATAATTCTCTATGTTCATCACAGTGAGTGACTCCTTTCACGTTACATGTAGTCACTTGATTCATTGCTGGGAAAATGCTGAAACTATCACTATTATTTTCATTATCAATCTGCTTATTATATTTAGTCTATTGATCTTATCTTAAATATCAGAAAATACTGATAAATGAAAAGCCCATAATGAGTTGCTTGTTGTGCCGATCGTTCAGGGAGCAGATGTATAAAGGGTGCGCATACCCTTCTTAAATAACCACACCTATGCATCATGGTCATGAGTAATGACAGGAGCTCTGAGAACTGCAGCTGTTTCTCTTTTGCCAGTCTCCTCACTGACAGGTCTGATGAGTGGTGGAGCAAGTATCAAAATGCAAACAAAACACATCTGCATATTTCTCACTTTGTGCAAACATGAAACTACACAGTTTTATGCATCTGGCCTCAGGTGGTCAGAGAGG
The DNA here is from genome assembly GCA_033238685.1 of Lates japonicus. NCBI lineage: Eukaryota > Metazoa > Chordata > Actinopteri > Centropomidae > Lates > Lates japonicus. The sequence goes on along the minus strand of BRZM01001345.1, from coordinate 119,989 downwards.
CCTTAACAAAACCACCTGAGCAGAGGAGTTAAGTCATTGACCATGAACCACGACATCTTTGGCTCACTCTTCGGTTAATTCAATCATGTTATAAGGACTGAGCTCACAGTCAGTAGTGTTACTACTATACTGCATAATATTCAGAGGTGTCCCTAATATTCTGACGCCTCATAATGTAATCCAGTACAGCACCACCTTTAACTATGAGCTCAGTAATAAACATAGAACTGACTTCATACATTTACGACGATGTCAGGTGTATGATATATGGCAAAGCAGTTCTACTGAATTACAACATATGGTAAAAGATGAAGTGGCCACTGAGGTCACTGTAACTACTTTATATAGCGTTGTAGTATTTTCATTTGTAGCAATGTGTTGTACTTCATAAACTGATCACATGTTTTGTATGTAAACTTAAATCAGCAAAGGAACACACCATAGTCAAGTGCATGTGTGAACTGTAGATGAATTTAAGTGTAAAAAGTAAGTACTGAGGAAAGTTAGTGTGGATTAAGTAGATGAATGTTAATTCAACTGATGTCTCATATCTTATGTGAAAGTCTCACCCTGCATACTGACGTACTCCCCAATCTGGTCAGCAGCCTCCTCTGACAAGCTCTTCTCATTCACCATCTCCTTCTTCACGTCCTCCCAGGCCATCTAGAGGAGCAGCAGGAGGGGTTGTGTCAAAGCCAGACAGCGATGAATATAGAGAGAAAGTCAAGATCAAAGAGTCAACAGCAGACTAACTACAACCAAAGTCTCAAAGTCTGGCCCTCGGACCATCTACATATATATCTAAACTCGTTTCTGTAAATGAATGTACCTTGTCCAGTTTATCCACTGTTGAACAGATGGTCCGGAACTTTTCATCTGGAACACCACACACAGCAAACATCCCATCAAGAATGCGCCTGTCGTTGACCTGGAGATGGAGAACGTAGTTACAGAGTTGAGACGTACCAATCATAGCCTGTACTTCTAAATAGTTAACTGAAGTGATAGACCCCCCTGGACTGTACCCCACCTCTTGCCCGGTGTCAGCTGGGATAAGCTCCAGCCCCCCTGCGGCCCTTAACAGATAAGCGGGATAGATAATGGATGGATGGATGGATGATGAGACAAACCTTGATACGGAAGTCTCCAAGGTCCAGCTCACTGAGGATTTCATGGACGATCTTCAGACATTCAGCATCTGGAATCATGGCGTCATACTGCCCTGCTATATCAAAATCCTGACACACACACACAGATTCATTAAAGCAGTGCAGACAGTGTCTCTGCCAGATTGTGAAGTGTATTAAACAAATCACTGAGCAGCTCGATCTGCGGTCCCTGACAGGAGTGAAAACATGAGAGGATGACTCACACACTGGTAAAACTCTCGGTAGCGGCCACGGGTCATGGCTGGGTTGTCACGGCGATAGACCTTAGCGATGTGGTAGCGCTTGATGTTGGTTATCTTGTTCATCGCCAGGTAACGGGCAAATGGCACCTGAATTAGGTAGGTCAAGCACAACACACCACTCTCTGCTTTGGAAGGCACTGAAATTTTTTCAGTATTCACGACGAAAACTATGAGGAAAATATTCATTAACAACCTTTTTTTTCATCAAACTAAAAGTCAATAAAAAGTTCACTCTGATAACAAGAACTATGATGAAAGGTATTATATTTTTCATCAATGATTAAAAACTAATAATATGAAAGGACAAATGAACTAATTATTGTTTTAATGAAAAGTCCTATTGAACAACCTGCAGTATCTGCAGAATTACACACTGGCTAAACATAGGTATTAATAATGCATGTGAAGGATACAGTGAGGTCATATCTGAGGGACAGAAGCTCTCCTCCTTGGTCTTTGAGGTCATAGATGAGCTTGGAATCTTCTCCATATTTCCCTGTCAATGTTTCCTACACCCAGACAGGAAGATGATTAACTTTAATGTTTGTATGTGAAACGAATTTAAAGTTTTCCACATGTAATAAGTGGCAAGCATGATGAAATGTGTTGAAAATCTACCTTCAGTTCAAAAACAGGTGTGTCGATGGTCTCTGCTCCATGGCGTTTGAAGCAGCCGATGATGGTGTTGAAGACTTTCTCTCTGATGGCCATCTGCTTGGGGTTGTAGTCCCTCGTTCCCTAAAGAAAGAAAGAAAAACACTGTGTGTTTCCATTTCCCGTCTGTCAAGTGAATTTTACCCAAATTTGTTTTTTAAATTCTTATTACATCTATCTGCAGGGTGGTAGTGAACAAACTGGCATAGTGAATGACAGAAATTAGAGTTCTAAGAATTTATTGTACAGTGAAAAATCATGATGTAAGGTGAGGGACTATCACTGGTGCTAGCAGGCTAATCTGCCTAGCATGTCTACACAGCATCACAGACTATTTTTTCATCCAGACATCTGAATGGGTGGTGGAGGTCTTTTGTTCGGCAAATTGGGCAAATTCTGCTGTAACTGAACTGTAAGACTACAAGAACAGAAACACAGCAGACTGACAGCTTCATGTTTTTCAAGTCTATTTGAAAACAAATGGCAAGATGTACACTGAAAGAGTTTTTAGTTGCTATGATGGTCCTCATCTCCATGCTGGCTGTGAAGAGATCCTCTCCTACTGTGATTACAGTGGAAGAGATGGGAGACAAAGCTACACTGTATAAAGAGACATTATCAAGAGACATTTTATAAACTTTTTTTTTCAAAATAGTCTGTACAGGTGAGTGTACAATGTCATTCGTGGTATGAGACTTCACCACAAAGCATTTGTGATCCTGCATCTACAGCTGTTTGACAGGCAGGAGGTAGCAAGAAGAAGTGAAATTAGTTGGGCTGCCCCCTAAAAGTCAATGATTCAATGCATCAGTTGGGAAGACCCTGGTTCCACTCACAAAATGTGAGAAACGATTTGTTACACATATTTTTTTAGCTGCCTCACAGTTTACACTCAGAGCTTTACAGGAGCAGCAGTGTGTCAGGCGTGTGTAAACCTTACAACTGAGTCTTGTCTTAAAATGATTGAACCACAAAACTAACTGTGATGGAAGCAGAGCAGCAGGGCAGTGTGACTTGTTTCTGTTAGCAGCTCAGACACTCTCAGCCCTGGTGTCAGGTATGTCCTGTGTGCCTGGCTGCATGCCCATCATGGAAACTCACACAGCTAAAGCAGAAAGTACTGGAGTGACTTAAGACCATCTGAAAACACAGTCAGCAGCCCAGCAGGAGAGACACTCCATGGTACAGAAGGATTTCATAACTGAACTATGACCAAGACACCAACTTTATGCCTGCAGCATTTCTGCTGTATACATTTTTTTTCTTAAGACTGTGTTCAAACTGTGCAGATGTTTACACCACACTTCGATCTCATCACTGTGTGAGCCAGGGCAACCTGTGTATCTACAGTATACCTGCATTAACATACTGTCCTTATCCAGATAAGATATTCAGATACAGATCTCATTTTAATACCAGGCAGAAATTTGATAACACATATTCCTTTTTTTCTTTCTCTTCAAACAGTGCTCTGTATTTACAGTAAGTACGTGTGTGTTTGAATACAGCAGCCTTACCTTTGCTGTCTTGAGGACAAACTGATGTTTTCCATCATCTCCTCCTAACTGAGCCTTCAGCTCCAGCAGTTTGGCCACCTCTTCATCAATCTGCAATACACACACACACCAGAAGATAAGGACTTTGTGAACACACACACAGTACTGCACTGCACTGGTCACCATTAGTGAGAAACTTAAAAAAACCTACAGATGACATTTCATTACAGGAAATTTTCATGCACAAGGCATCAGAGGCCTACCTGGGCCACAGTGATCCCAGGAAAAGAATGCAGACATCGGACACGTGTTGCAGTCCGAAAGCCCACCAGACCAGAGCAAGCACGAACACAAAATATGCCCAGCACGTTCATCCCACAGCACAGGGGATACAAAAAATAAGGATTGGGTTGAAAAAAAGACCAGAAATTGGACAAGCAAAAGTTCAGGAATGCATCATGGGTACAGCATTATCCAGTGGTATTGTCCAGAGCCAGTCAGAGCAGCCAATCACAACGGTGCAGACAGAAATGTGCAGCGAGATCCAGGAGGGTTGGATTCCCTAGATGTAGATGATGGTGATGATGAAGGACAAGGCAGGCCGAGGTCATCCAGGGTCAGGCAGGAAGAACAGGAGAAAAGTGGTAAGCAACCTTAGCACTAGCCGAGGGCGGGGCATGACGCATCATCATCATCATCACACAGCGTGGAGGATAGAACATGAGATGTACCAAGTCAATCAGAGCAGCCAGCCCAACACAGCCTCCACAAACAGACAGACAGACAGACAGACAGGGCCCTGATGTGTCTTGTGTATTCAGTATATCTACTGTGTGTAGCATTTTAACAGCTCCTTACTGTTGAAAACCTCCATTAAATATGTTATGTTTCTTCAAAAGCAAGTTAACAACTACAGATTGTCAAATCTATGATTTGTCTGTCCTCTAATTAACTCACTACTTTCTCAATGTAGAGGTCGTAAATATTGCAGTGCATTATATAATCTATATGGAACACTGCTAAAATGATGTAAAGAGAAAAGAGGCTCTCTGTCACACAAGCTTCACCATGTTAAGCACTGCTGGTAAGGAATGTTCTTTAAACAACTCACTAATGCCCACTTTAATCCAATCAGCCTTCTTCACAGAAAACATTTGGACCTTTAAGCCCAGGAAAAGCACAGGTGTAAATAGTAAAATGAATGATGGCTGAATCCATTTATCTTCAAACAGAGCCATCATTAATGTTATTGGTAATACCTGTGTTTTCCTGACGAGTCAAAATGTCTGCTGTGAAAATGGTCTACTGAACTTCCACTCTCAATTCCAAAACATAGTACTTGAAGTTAGACCCAATGGTAAAGGTCCTAACAGGTCTCAAAGACACTCAGACCCTGACATAACAGTTTATTTAGACCAAACCATACACAGACAAATAAAGGAGGACACAGGCAAAACTTAAGAGAACAAAATGAGAAACAAGACATAGTGAGGCTGCTGTCTGTGGACTATTCAGCTGTGACACATTCTCTGAGAGAGAGGTAGCAAAATAACTCCTAAGGCATTAAAGTTTTTAACTGCTGCTACATAACATCTGTCTCACACAAAACTTCAATCTTAATTTTAATAGGGTGAAGGAAGATCTTGAACATCACAGAGGAACAACTAACTAATCTGAAACCTTACATAAATGATATTATTGTATTTCACATCAACCGGGGAAAGGATCAGCACCTAGAACTTGTAACTAACTGTTAATAATATTCTGTGTGTTTGCTGATATATTTAGCAGTTGCTGTGCCATCCAGTCCCTATTAGACCACAGATCTTATCTAATATTAGGGTGGCATCGAATTAACTACATTATCCACATTTCCGCCCAACATCCGCCTGTCTTAACCGGGCAAGTTATTGCATCAGCTAACTTTACACACTCTGAACTGACAGGCTTAAAGTAAATGATGAAACGCATCGTGTCAGAGTTGTCTAAAAACTTCCCTTTAGCAACTAAATTGACTGTGTGTGGCCTCTGAGGAGGTGGGTGGCTGAGATTCTGTCAGTTCCGTACCATTAGCACTAGCTAGCTAGTCGACTGAATGGAGGAGGCCGGTTAGACGCTCCTTTGAAGCAACTTAAAGCTAGCAGCTAGCCCGTGAAATGAAAACACCGGCAGAGACTAAATGAGAAGCAGCTCCTTCTACCTTTAGAGAACAGTGAGCATTTGATGCGATAACAGGACAATTAGCCGGTGGCCTCAGCACATGGAGCTCATTGTTACACCGCTTTTGGACCGACTGCAAAAAACACTGCTCAAGTCTAAAGCACTTTAATGTTGACTCACTTATCACTGAACATATACGCACAGTTCTCATTTGACAGACAACAGTGGCTTTTCTAATGAGTGTTTCATTGAAAAACAAAACCGTTATTGGACATGATGTAAACCAAATAAAGAGGTGACTCGTAATGAATCAGACACCACCGTTAATGAGACAGTTACAGACAGCATGACGCACTAAGGGCCGTAAATAACCTGACACGCAGGTAAACGGCGTTGGGTCTTGGGTTTTCCAGTTAGCTTAGCTATGCGGTATGAATTAAAATCTTCTACCTGTATCGGGGCTGACAGACTAGCACCCCCTCTGTTAAACGTCAAACCGACTCACCGCATGTTCAGGACCTGCCTTGACAGCACCACTGAATATCAGCGCTAACTCAGAGTACTGACCTGCTCTTTGCTCGCCTTCTCTGACTTTAACTTCCGGACGACTTCCCCTTGGATTTTAATCGCTTCTTGTACCCGCGCCTTGTCCTCCATTGCTTTTCATTTATGTGTTTCTGCAAATATTCACACTTCCATCAACTGGGTGGCACTGATGGACGGAGGAGAAATGCCGCTGTCATGGGTATGGTGGAATCAAGCGGAAACGGAAATACGTCAAATTTCCGTTCCATATTTTCTAAGTAAAAGACTTCCTGGTGAAGGTATGTAGAGATATTTTCAAAGTCACTGGATAAGACTGCTTGTATACAGTGTATCCTTACCAAACATTTACTGACACTGTCAAAAGTCAAACAGGTAAAAAGTATTAATACTTAAAAATACAAGGTATACTAATTGGACTATTGGACTTTGAAATCAAACTCAACCAAGACATTACTAAGACATTATTATTTTTACATTTCTCAAACTTTGATCTGAGAACAAAAAGTCACTCCTAACAACCTCTGACCACACAATAACCTGTGGTGAGTGGTCACAATTGCTTCAGAACAAAAGACATACATGTCATAGTATGAAATTGCCAAAACAAATATGTAAAGTATCTGTAGGCGTTGTGATTTTGACTGAAGCCATTAATGGTAGGAACTGAAATATATATATTGTATTAGATATTCAAAGAGATACCAAATTGCTATTATGGAGCATATGGTGCTTAAATAGCCTCAAAAGTTAACGTACAGTGTCTACACATGCAGGACTTTATACTCAGCACCACATACAAACAAACATCTTCCTGTTCAAACAGTGGCCAAAGTAAGACCTCAGCCAAAGTCCACTATAGTGAGTGAGCAGGGACCTGCCATCAGCATGTCTGTGAGTATCACCATATTACTCTACTCTGTAGTCAGATAGACATAGTGGACTGAAATGAATAGAACTTAATGGTTGATGGGAAAGAAAATGACCATGTGAGGGAGTGTTAACAGTGTGTTGCATCATGGACCTTCCAGCAGTTTGATTAGCTGCAGTGTCCTGTGATAGCTGAAGTGCTGTTTCAGAAATGTGTTTGATTTAACAAGCATCTGGAATTTCTTGTTCATGAAAGTGGTCAAAATAAAACACTGATCGGGGGTACAAAGGTTTTAGCTGCTTGAATCAAGGGGCATGGCTGGGAAATGTCAGCCTCCTCAGAGAATATTGCTTTGGCTGCTAGATTCAAAGGTAGTAGATAGGCTCTTGCTTCTCACGAACCTAGCTTTTGCGCACATAATTTACAGACTGCACTTCAAATGGACATTTCTGTTCTACTCTAGCCTCTATGCTGGTGCACAGTGAAGAAGGTAATTTCCTAAGCTATCTGTTTCCCCAAATCATTTTCTTTTTCAAGTCCTGGTAGCTCTTAAAAGTAAATTAGGAAGTCAAAGGCGAAGGCAAGGGGATAATGCAGTGGATGTTATGTCTTCAGCTTGTTTTGCTGCCCCCTTGTGGCCAAATTAATCAATGCAGGTTTAAACCTCCTGCATATAGCAGAGTGGACTATACAACAACCCTGTGCCTGTGTTTCCTGGGGAGGCAGAAACCACTGCTCCTGGGTTACACTTTTGTGTTGTGTTATAACTTTCTCAGCTGCTCCACTGTGCACTGCTGAGTCTTTTAGTCTTGGCATCCAGGACCAGTGCATCTGTTAAAAATGAATTCCAGTCCATTTGTGTTTTTGATAAGTATTTTGATGAGTCCTCTCTATCTGTAGGACTGCTTCACCCTCCTGTTAATATGGAGATCAGAACTGATAAATCTACATCACACAGACTCTGATACATGGATCAAAACTTTTTGTTGACAGGGCTCAGTCAGCATGGAGGTGTCTCCTCCTCCCTCAGGCCTAGAAGCAGAGTATGAGACACTTTTCACCACTGACTCCCTCCTCTTCCTCCATGAGCTGATCTCCACATTTGATGAGCAGGTGGATCAGGTGAGGCAGCTGAAAAAGCCCTTTCACTGAGTGAATGTTGAACTTGTTTAACTCAGGATGAGGTGTCTGCTCTTCTCTTTTCTCCTCAGGTGCTGAGGTTGCGGGTGTCCAGAAAGGCCCACTTGGACCTTTCGGGTGACCTGCCGAGCTTCCTGGAGCACACCTCAGATATCAGGAGAGACCCAGCCTGGAGGGTGCTCCCTGTACCCCTGAGGCTCCAGAGAAGACATGTGGATATTGGGGATCTGGCCCCCAGTGATACCCAGCGCTTTGTTGAAGCTCTTCAGTCACCAGCACAAGGCATACAGGTAGCATTGAAATCATTTACCTGTGACCTCCTTCAACATACTCCCCTTCTGCATCAACACACTGCTGCATTCAGGTCTTCCACTGATCAAAGCAGTGCAGTAGGTCTTCTTCAGACAGTTGTCTCAGAACCTCTGTCGTTCTTTTCTCAACTTCTGACACAGACTCAAAACGTGTTCCTTTGAGCACAGATTTGATCTTAGGAAAAAGGAAAAAGTCACATGGTGCTAGATCAGGTGATCAGGGTGATCAAGCACTGGGATTTGTTTTTGGGCCAGAAACTGCTTTACCGAGAGCGCAGTGTGAGCTGGCGTGTTGTCTTGATGAAGAATGAAACCATTTTTCCATAGTCGTGGTCTCTTTCTTCAGACTTGTCTGAAGAGTCGATACACACAGACAATAAAACATCTGCAGCTTTTCACTCTGTATGAGTGGCCTGTAATACGTCACTGGTTTTGGTCTTTTCATGGGTTTTGGTGACGATTAGAAAAATATAGAATAACACAAACTCAATCCTTTAAATGTAGTACGAATAAGAATAGGTCATTCTAACAGGCACCTTGACACGTGTTTCTGTGGGAGAAGAAATGCAATGAAAATGAAACATCCTCTCTTTGGTTTCTGCAGGTTGACTTTGATGATGGGAACTGCCCTACATATTACAACCAGATCAAAGGCATGCACAATGTTTTAAAGGTGGTGCACAACCAGTTTCCCAGTAAGTGGTTTACTTGAAATGAATACTGATACTGGGACAGCTATGTTACATGGACATGAGTATTTGTGTGGATGTAGGTAGAGCAGGTCACCCACTATTCAGAAGGTTAGTGGTTTGATTAGTGGCTCCTCTGGCCCTCAGGCCAAAGTGTCTTTGGGCAAGATACTGAACCCTATATTACACCATGATGTAGCATCAGTGTGTGAATGTGTGTGTCTGTGTATACAGGGCAAGCACTGTATGAATGTGTGTGTGAATGGGTGAATGTGACCTGTAGTGTGAAGCGCTTTGAGTGGTCCACATGACTAGAAAACTGCTGTACAATCACAGTCCATTTACATGTGTGAATATTCCAGATGTGGCTCAGAGTCACAGTCACAGCATGAACGTCACTGTTCATTTCCCTTCATGTGTTCACAGATGTTCCACACGTCTCTCAGGCACCGGTGCTGATGCTGCGTCCTCGTGCTTGGAACATGGTGGAGCACAACATGATGGTAGTGTTCACTTCATTCAGTTCATCTACTGATTCAGTGCAGGTTTGGACACACATCTGTGTGCTGAAGTGACAACAATGAGATTTTAAAGACTCCAGAGCATTGTGTCAAATGAGTAAAAAAATGAATGTCTCATTTCCTACAAACAAAATGTCTGCTATCAGAATCATTTGAAAGCTTCAATAATGATAAAGTGATTTTAAATTCTATAATGAAAACATATCCATATTATTTTAGAAGCTGACTCTAGTATTTTGTCTGTATCTTTAAGGTATTATAGGCTAACAGTTTATATGACTAATAATTAAAGAAAACACTGTTGTGTTGTTGTGTGGCTGTTTGTCAGGTGGAGGGGAAGGAGGCTCCTGGTCCGCTCTTTGACTTTGGACTCCTCATGTTTCACTGTGGAAAGACACTGTTTGAAAACAAGAGTGGACCCTATTTCTACCTGTCAAAAGTAACACACACACACACATATGCTTAACTACACAGATGATTTGTGTAATGTGGTCCTCGTGAAGCTCTGCTGTTTCCTGTTTTTCAGGTGGAGAGCTTCATGGAGGCCAGACTATGGAACAAGATCTTTGTGTGGACACAACAGAAGGTCTGAACATCTGTCTGTCTGTGCATATATCACTCACCTATTTCTCTGACAGTGTCAAAAGCTTCTCAGTTTCAGTCTGAAAACATGTTCACGTGTTACCTGCTGTTCAGCTCAGCTGTCAGTAAACGCTGTCCTGTAGCTGTGAGGACAGCTCAGAGTATTCCTCTATCTCAACATATCATTCTGTTTTTTATTCAATAACTAATTATCCTGTTAGCAGGAACCTAAATGTGTGTGAACTCCTCATATGTTGTTGTATGTAAATGAATTTGTATGTCTGTGTGTGTGTGTGTGTGTGTGTGTGTGTGTGTGTGTGTATGTGTGTGTGTGTGTGTGTGTGTAGCTCGGCCTTCCACTGGGCAGCATTAAGGCGACAGTGCTAATTGAAAATATATTAGCAGCATTTGAGATGGAGGAGATTCTCTATGAGCTGCGAGACCATTCAGGACTCAATCAGGCATCTGGGATTATTCAGCCTCCTTTGTCAATAAGTTTGGTGAGCTAAACATTCTGTTCTCCACTGAGCCTCTGAGCCTAATCACTGCTGTAGACAAAGTCATATGTACTGTCAGAATTAGGCTCATATAAGGTATGATGTTCATTATTATTAGTAGTAATAACTTTTGACAGTAAACAAACAGTACACCAAAGACACATAATGAATCAGACATTCTCTGTGTGATTAAAGAGGTCATGTTGTTCTCCTTCAGGACACCGACAGGCCTTCCTGCTACCTGACCGCAGTAAATATGTCAACATGGAGAAACGCTTCCTACGCAGCTACATGGAGCTGCTGATTCAGACATGTCACCGGCGGGGGGCGCTGGCCACAGGAGGCATGGCTGCTCTGCTGCTGCCTCAGGACCCACTCAGTGAATCCTACAGGAGAGTGCTGGCTACTGTCACCAGGCAGGACATGTCCACACACACACACACACACACACACATGTTCATCAAACTGTTAAAAGCATTGCAGTGGAGAAACACAAACACCTGGATGGATTTACTGCAGCTGTGATTTTTGGAACAGCACCATGAACCCTATCTCAGCCACTGAAATTCAACAGAGCCTTTTGTTTACAGTTACATTTACTCATTCGACATACACTTGATCATATAGTAGGTCTAAACCAAAACAAATCTGCTCAATAAGGCAAGGTGCAAGGATGATCAGGTAAGTTGACAAGATGACAGTCAGTGTTAGTTGAGTATGTGGGGCTGTTAGAGGTGTTAGGAGAGGAGGTGCTCTCAGAAGAGATTCTGGAGGACAGAAAGGGACGCTCCTGATCTGAGAGCTGGTTCCACCATGAGGGAACCACAAACCAGAACAGCCTGGACTGAGAATGCCTTGTGTGCAGGGATGGTGATGCAAGTAGATGGTGCAGACGTGTAGAGAAAATAGAGACAGTATTCAGCTCATGTGCTCTACTCCAGTGAAGTCTTTCCAATTATTTCCTGGCCTCACCAATATTGTCTTTCAGCCAGAGCAGGACAGGTCAGCTGAAGATTTAAAAAATAGTGAACTGTCAACAGGAAAGTTCCTAATAATAAAAGACAAATGAAAGAATATTATTTGGGTGTTAAAATTGTTTTTTCCTTGCAGTTAGTACCAAAACTTGCCATTTAGAAATTATTTAGAAATTACAGACTCAGTACATCACAGTATTGACCATCGTTCTGTAACTGTCATTTGTTGATCACTGTTCTGCAAATGTTACATAGTGAAGCGTCAAATGAAATATGGACATTTGGTCTTAAACTTGTGATGAATCAAAGTGTTGGTCCAAGGTAAAGTTCAACTCAAAGTCGAGGTCATCAGCAAATTACTAGAAAATGTTCTCACTTGGATGAAGGGGGAATTTCATGACAATGAATGAATGGTCATTTTAAAAAGCAGACTCTAGTTAGAACTCCTCATCAGGTTTTACATATGAGTTGTTAAACAAACAACATTGAGATAACTGAGGTCCAAAAACATCATAAAAACAGCAAAGGTTTCTCTTGTGGGACCAAACCCCCATACTGGAAATATGAATATATGTCACTGGGGCCATTTCACTTGTGATACTTGAGGCTGATAATACTTCTTTATTTTTTATTTAAGTGGGATTTTGATTGCAAGACTTAGACTAATAATGGAGTCTTTTAACTTTGTTAAAAGAAAGTTCTTACTTACTTAGTTATTGCTACATCATGTTAATTAACCTCACTGTATACAGGTATCATGAGTGTACATTTACACTGGTGTTGTGTGTATTCTGTGCTGAGCTGACAGATGTCATCCTGCATTTTAAACAGAAACACGTCGACCTGTCTGACTCTCTTTTCTCCCTCGTCTTAGGCTGAAGTTGCTGGAGATTAAGGCAGGTGTGGATGGTTTCATGGTTTATGACCTGAACTTGATTGAGCCCATGCAGACAGTAAGTACAGGATAATGAGCCATATAAAGCTTACTGTAAATACAGAGTGACCAGTAATGAGTTTGGTTTCTGTTCATGGTCGTTCTTCACCTCTTCCAGCTCTTCAGACTCCACACTGAGGGTGATAATCAGCTTCACCAGCTTCGAAATGATGTCTCTGTGACTCCTGATGACCTACTGTCCATGCCCTCGGTCAGTCAGTCGTTTCTCCCACAGCTGGACTGTCAATGAAAAAAGTTTTCATCCATCTCACAGAGCATGACAGGATGAAAACGTCACACTGACCGTGTTAGCTTCATGTAAAACAACAGGATATACCATACTGGTCTCTAATAATGAAGAATAATTTGATGTACTTTGTTTTCCCTCAGGGAGGAGTCACCCTTTATGGTTTGAAGTACAACATTGCAGTTGGTGTCCTCTTTATTAATGCTTGGCTCTCAGGTGAGTACACGCACATATTCTTGTTCTCCTCATCAGTAGTAAGTACCACTGTGTAGACTGACTGACTGATATCACCACACTCTGTTTCCAAGGTAAAGGCCACTTTTTCTTCAGAGGCCAGGTCGAAGACTCAGCCACAGCAGAGATTTCCAGATCACAGGTGGGTTCAGTATGAAATATACCATCTACCACAAGTATGCAACAGATTATTACTTTACACTTACCCTGTGGACATAACTTACTGCAAATACAAATGAAAGAGCATCTATTTCCTCAACACTCGAAATCTAAATGTTTCAACATTTTATTCTGCCTCTAAATCAAGCTCATTCAAATTTGAACCTGCTGCTGGAGCTAGATGAAAAGTCAGGGGATCACAGTTCATAATGAGGGTGCCATGGGTGTCTTTAGAGATTTAATGACAGTCCATTCAATAGTTACAGACATATTTCCCTCAAAACCACAAATGTAAACCTCATGGTGGTGCTAGATCATCCTCCGGGGGAAAAAAAAGTTAATGGCTATCCATCCAGTAATTGTTGAAATGTTTCAGACCAAAATGATGGACCAACCAAACGAAATACTGACATTGCCACCACTTGAGCCACCCCCACAGAGTGGCTAAACACTCACACATTTGGTGTGAACCAAAAACCATAGTGCAATATAAATGACAACACTGTGATACTATCAAAAACATATCACTTGGTTTTTAACCCATAACAAGACAGCAGATCATCTTCTCTGTGTCTGTTTGCAGCAGTGCCGGCCACAAATGACTATCTACTGCCTCCAGAGAGTAGCCATATTCTGCTCTCTAAAGTCCAACAAGACTAAAGTTTTCACTGTCTCCTGCTTACTCAGTTTTTACGTTACCAAACTAAGTGCAGTCATTGCTCTGTAAATTACTACTTTATTATCCTGAGCAGCACCACATGTAGTTCCTGAGAGGGACTACATGATATACTTAGTTTTTTCTAACTATAATCCACAGTTTCCTCCACAAACAGCTGTTTTATTTAGGACTGCATTCTCTCAGTATCTCTCAGTATCTGCCTCCATGCTGCTCCATCATCAAGGAAAGACCAAAACTAGCCCTGATTGACAGATTCATAGGATGAGAAATAGTACCAGGCTAATTACCTTTCCCTGTGGTGTTCCATTGTCACTGTCTGTGTCACCTAAACTAACCTGTAGTACCCTGTTCTTCAGAAAGTCTTGAATCCAGTCACATAAGCACCCTCACAATCCTGCTTCATACAGCTTTAGAATGAAGCCCTCCCTCCGTAACATGACGTGTGTGTGTGTGTGTGTGTGTGTGTGTGTGTGTCAGGTGTGGCAATGGATCCGTCATCAGACTCAGCTGGAGGACGACAGCAGGGTGGTGAGCAGGCGGCTGGTGACTGACCTCAGCAGGGAGGTGATGGTGGAGCTCAGCACTCTGGGTCATAATGTTGGGTAAGCAGACACTCCTCAGGACACCTCTGAGGACACGGTGAGAAGGCAAAAAACGGTCAGAGGCAGGTTTTTGATCACTGGTGGTCGCCACAAACCTACCTCATATTACAAGGAAATTAGCTGGGAAATACAGACGTCACTGTTTTACCTTTTGTTATCCTCTCATCTAAGGTCTACAGGACACATACAGCAGGTACAAAGAGGACAGAGCAAGTATAGGAATAAGAGAGAGAAACATGGGGAAAACCACCAATAAATCAAAATTAAATTAAATCTCTATACAGATACAAAAAGTAAACAGTAGAAAACAAACTGAGGTACAGTATATGTGTATGAATGATTGAGCGGTATAATATATGATATGACTGGTACACAGTAATAACTACAGGCTGGTTCCAGAACTGTTTGACCAGTGGCAGTGAGCACAGACCAACACCTGAGCTCGTGGCTGAGGGATGAACAGGGTGAGAGGGCTTCTTCAGGATGCTGTCCATGTTGTAATTCATCCTCCTCTCTATCACTGCCTCCACACTGGCCAGCTGTAGTCTGACCACAGGGCTGGTCCTCATTACCAGCTTCTTCATTCTGCTGCCATCACCAGTCTCGATGCTGCCTCCCTATCACACTGTCACAAAAAGTTTTACACCACCCCCATGTGTATTGAATATGGAGCTGGGAGGTCAATAGGCAGTACAGACAAGAGCTCTGAGCATATACAGTCATGGAAAAAATTATTAGACCACCCTTGTTTTCTTCAATTTCTTGTTCATTTTAATGATTGGTACCTACTAAAAGGTACATTTGTTTGTATAAATATAATGATAACAACAAAAAATAGCTCAAGACCTTTAATTTAAGAGCTGATATTCAGCCATTTTCTCCACATGGTTTTCTTTGATAATAACCAAAAATCACTTAAGTTCTTATATCAATATTATGGCATTGTGCACTGCCAAAACAGTGCGCTTTTAGGCATTCCATGCTTTCTGTCTCTTTTAGTCACATGACACACAGGAGTTAGTACTTGATTGCATAAATCTCATTGTTTTTGATGACTGCAGCCATGCTTCCTCCAATTAGCTTCTGACATTGTTCTGCTGTCACAGCAGCCTTATCTTGTTGCACAAATTCAAACAAATTTGCTTTTGTTTTTGGGCTTGTGGTTCTGCCTTGAGTTTGATGATCACAGGTTTTCCATTGGATTTAGATCTGGTGATTGAGCAGGCTACATGTGGTTTGAATGTTCTGTCTCTCCATCCAGGTTTTAACTGACTCCGCTGTGGCACAGGGCATTGTCTTGTTGGAAAATCCAGTCATCTGGAGGCAGGAAAGAGTTTTCCAGCTGATGGAAGAAGACTGTTTTCAAGAGTAGCCCCACATGACCTGGTTTCATTCACGCTCACACAATTGCATTTTAATGTTCCACCTATACTGAAACAACCCCAGATCATCACTGATCCACTCCCCATGTTTTACTGTAGGGGCAAGACAGTCTTGTTTGTGACTTCTCCAGCCCTAACCAGTAAGTTACGGAGGGCATCAATCAAAATTGATTCATAACTGAAGAGAACCTTAGCCCAATCATCAACAGTCCAACTCTTGTGATCCTCAGCAAAGAGTAACCGCCTTCCGCTGCCTGTTGATGAAGGCTTCTTCCGTGCCCTGTGTGACTTCAGACCAGCTTCAAGAAGTCGGTTTCGAACTGTCCTTGCTTAACAAGTCACATTTCTATACAGTGCCCACCATTTTTAAGGTCCCTGAGGTCTGATGACCATTCCGACACAGGAACTATTGCGCGCGGTCATCCGGGGTAGAAAGATCGCCCGCTTTTCCTGCTCTCGACCAGCTAGCGATTTGGTAGTACCATGTTCGCTTGTTTTTCTGGGTGTAATGAACGGCCGTCTGGAGATCTTCAGTTTTTGGCCATACCTGTCTCTCACTCATGCCACTTTCCAGCAGCTGGGTATGGTTGCTCTTTGTGGCTTCACATAATTCTTTTGTTTTAGGCATTATGAGAGCTGGACAACTTGAGTTGTGCTACTGGCTTGAATGTAAGCAGGAAACCACCCAGGCCTTGCATGCAGTGCTGCTTATGACATGAAATGTCTCTTATATACCTCCTGGGAATACAATTCAGCTTAAGCATACAACAGGGACATAAAGTATTATGTGTAATCAGCTGCATTTTGTTGTGTCTATTGTATTCTTCAGGTAATATACCTTTAGTGGTACCAGGCATTAAAATGAACAAGAAATTGAAGAAAACAAGGGTGGTCTAATAATTTTTTCCATGACTGTATACTGATCAGCCATAACATTAAAATCATTGACAGGTGAAGTGAATAATATTGATCATCTCGTTGCAATAGAATGCTCTGCTGAATTCTGGTTTTCATCTAGATGGTAATTTGACATGTACCACCCACCTAAACATTGCTGGAGCATTGTACTGAAGATTACTGTATTGTAACCAAATAATCAATCTTATACTCTTCACCTGTCAGTGGTCATAATGTTATGGCTGATCAGTGTATATATATATATAGATGAACTGTTCACAGATCCCATGGGTAGACAGTCAGAGTATTTGTCTGTGTATGAATTCTCGTCTGTGTGTGTCCGTCTTCTTCAGGGCTAAACAGGGGCTACACACAGCAGCAGACATGCTCCTGGAGGTGGTCCTGAAGAGAGATTTCCCAGAGTTCATCACCACCTACTTGAATCAGGACCACACCTTTCTCAGCTCCCAGAGCAGTGCACAGGTGGAGGCTCAGCACAGACACACACACCAATCCAAACTGTGATGGTCCAGCTGGAGGACAGCTCCACGTTCTCTGCTCTACACTTTCTATACATAATGACAAACTCTAAACACATTACTCTGGACTGATAGAACTTTCAGACTTAATCGGTTACTTAAAGAAACTGTTGCTGCCGCATGTGTTGATCAGTGTGGGTTTGAATGCTGACTTTACCGCAGCATCAACAGGTACATCTCCGCAGGAACAAAGAGACCAAAACAAATATGGAGTTAGGTTAAGTATGTAATGTTTATGTAAGTCACAGTTGGGTTTCAAATAACCTGCAGATGTAATTTTTTTAACCTCCAGTTTTTTGTTGAACCCTCTAATGCATTTGAATGAACAAGCTTGGCTTGCTTTACGTTGAAAGAGATGAATACATGTGATCCTGGTTGGGTTCCTGCAAATCCACAACATTAAACCTCTGACAGGTGAAGTGAATATCACTGATCATCTGGTTACAATCCAATGTCCTGCTGGGAAACCATGGCTCCTTCATTCATCCAGATTGTACTAATCATTGCTGTAGATAACGCCCCCCCCCCCCCGGCAACAGCACTCCCCAATGGCAGGGTCCTCCCCCAGCAGGACAGTGCTCCCACCACATCACAAAAACTGCTCAGAAATGTTTCGAGGAACATGACAAAGAGCCCAAGGTGTTTTTCTTCTTCATCCAACTGTATCTTAAAATACAGGGATGAGGCTGTGGTGAGCCACGTACAAGCTCTGGATGGAATTAAAATCATTAACCAGTGCAGGTAATGTTAAAATATCCCCCCACCCAGTTCAAACAGGGCTGAAGTCAGATTTGTGAGATACTTGTGTACAGTCCAACTTATACAAAGTCAGTGACAGACAATTGACCCTCAAAGTCAAAGTAATGATGGCTTTCAGACTTTGACTTGATAAATAAAACTTGGAAAGTCAAAATTATGTGATATCAAGTCAGAGGTACGATATACTGAATCAAAATGAAGTGGTATCATGTGAAAATTATGTGATGGAAAAACTCTAAATCAACTGTTACTACTGGATAATGTCTCTGATGACTGTACCTGTACAGCATTCTCCACAGCTGTCCACATGGTACAGAATGGCACAAACTGTAGAAACACTGATATGAGAAACAGATGTAGTAAAACTTTATCTGTAAAAGCATCTCAAACAGACAGAAACAGACTTACATATGTTTCCATTATTTTGTCCACCCAATTCATAGCAATGAGAGTAGGCAAAACAACAGACACCTGTGTGATGAACATGCACCAACCCAAAACTGTGAGGGTCCAACTGGAGGACAGCTTCATGTTCTCTGCAGATGACAGAGCAGTGAACTCACTCACTCTTAAACAAGCAGCATCATGTAGCATCGCTCTGAATATACTATCAGGGTGAATTATCTAGCTCTGTCTGTGAAGCCTGGTGCAGTCAAACTGAAAGGACTCTCTTCAGAAAAGCAGTTTTATTCACAACCCCTTGATGACTGATAAACAGGAGCAGGATGGTAAAATGCTGGTTTCTCACCAGGATCAGACTGAGGAGGTGCACACAGGGAACAGGTTCAGTATCAAGTCTTGGACGTTTGTGCGTCACATGGAGCACAAGTCTTAAATCTCCAAATGCATGAAGTTCTACACTGCATGTCCCCTAACCCATTTTGGAGCAGGCAGCGCCCTCATGTGGCAGAGCAGAGAACTACAGCTGGTTAATACAACCCCTCCTGCCAGATTGAGAACAGCAGCTCACATTCTGAACAGCAACACTCCCCCAGATCACCACCACTACCACAATGGTTCTGTTTGGTTTTGCAAACATTGTTTTATTAATCCATTGTCAGTTTGTAATATATAAATTACTTTTAAAAACGTGAGAAGCAGATGCACCTACAAGAAAGACATGGCGTGAAAACACAGGAGTTATAGAAAACCTAAACTGTGTTTACAGAAGCCATCTTAGCCAGCCAATGTCCACTTTTCCCAGAATCCTCTTTTACCTCCCTATACCATATTTATCTGTTTTTTTTTTTCAGTTACAGAACAACCGTGGACAGGGCCTTTTTTCATTGTTTAAAAAAGTTAAATGGGCATTGTCTTCTTCCATGTGCCAGCTCCCTTTCCTGTCTCTCCTGTGGCGCTCAGTCCAGATCAGTGCAGTGTGGGGGGCGACTCACAGCAGCCATGGCCCAGAAACTGAAGGGGGTGAGGGTGGGGAAATGGGTGTGTTTGGCGGACTAAGGCGTCTGGCGGTGTGTTCGCCTCCTCTCTTCTTGTTCGGGCTCACATTTCGTTTGCCATGTCGTCGTGCTCTCCTGCCGACAGGTCGCCGTTGGCACTGATTGTGGTGCTGTTGTCTTGGTAACCAGGTGGCATGAAGGCTAGGCTGTAGGGGTAGATCTTATGGCAGGCGGCTCTGTAAGCCTCTGCAGCCTTCTGCTGACCCTCGCCCAGGTGCCCGTCACGCAAAGCCTCCAGCACCTCGGTACAGATCTGCAACACACACACACAGTTAGTTTATCTGCATTACTGTGGTCATGTTGTCAACTAGAGACATCAGGGGCCTGTAGATCACCATGGTAACCTATGGTGCACAGTAAACATTCTCCAGAACAGCTTAAATTCAGAGAATCAGATGAGTCAGATCTGAAGACCAATCAGAACACTGGAACATGTTTCTCACTGTTCCAAGTCACTTTTACTAAGGTTTTCACTATAATATTAAACCAGATGAAGGATTTTTGTCGTCAGACGTCTGGACCTTAAGTAATCAGAGAAACAAGCAAACAGCCACTCTGCATCCTGTGCCCACCCAAGAGTGTGACAGAGAAACACTGATTTTCAATGAGAAACTGTTTTATTCAGTGATTTTACTGATTTGGTTAATTCAGCTCCCAGTAAAAACCTCCTGAACCATGAACACTGAAGGAGGCTTAACCTACAAATGAAACACAGTGAGTTGCACAATGCGATCAGGCTGACTACTTCTGTCACCCAGCTGGACACTGAATGCACTGTATCACATTTTCAGTCTGTTCATCAGACAAAAAGTTAGAGTTAACTGAGCCAGCTTATCCAGGACCATCAATGTTCCCCTCAGTGAAGCCAGGTCACACCAATAGAGTCAGACTTCAGCTGAACTTGCTTCATGACAAAGGACCCAGGTGTGTGATGTTGTGATGCTGCTATAGTTGTTGGTAAATTA
This sequence comes from Lates japonicus, assembly GCA_033238685.1. NCBI lineage: Eukaryota > Metazoa > Chordata > Actinopteri > Centropomidae > Lates > Lates japonicus. The sequence goes on along the minus strand of BRZM01001345.1, from coordinate 99,286 downwards.
TCACCAACCTGGATGCTTCCTCCAGACAAAGACTCATCCAGGGCTGTAGCGATCTCACAGGCCATCTTATCAGAGGAAGGCTCCAGGTAGATCATCATCTTGCAGCTAGGAACAAAGAGAAGCACATTCAGTTGTGCAACCATACAAAACAAAAAACACACTTTTGAAATGAACCTGCAAGAGTGATGGCAGTTTACGTTGTGTCAAGTCATATACGTGAATCATGAGGTAATTTACAGGACGGACCAGGTATTTCCATATCGGTGTTAATAGCACCGGCTAATAGATGCAGTGCTCATTGTAATCTGCAGCAGCATGGTTAAAACACAATTGCTGTGTTCATAAGTATACACTGCCTAGCGTATCAACTCCTACAGATGCACAAGGTCACAGCGGTCAGTTGAGACTTGCGACAAGTGAAGTAACAATGAACAAAACAGGTTTGGAAGGAAGGAGAACTGAATTGAATGGATGATGACTATTTGTGTGTGTTATCTGTGTATGTGGGATTGGAGTTAGGTGTTAGCTCAGAGTAGTTCTTGTTGAGCTCTGAGGTTGCTCTCCCAAACAGTGGAATCTCCTGTTTCATGTCCTCCGCCTCCAGCAAATCTGCTCTCATTTACTGCACAAGCTGTTTCATGCTTAACTCAAAGGCATGTCAATCTGCTGAAGACACCTGAACCAGCCAGCGGATTAACCTATACCGTAGTCTCAAGTGGTTTATATAGTCTAAGTACGTTCTGATGGACTAAAGTTCCTGTAGAACACCTGCCCATCATGAACTTTGGGCTTCTCAGTGATATACAGCAGGTGTCGTGAGCCATCAAGCTTAGTGGGTATATTCACCTCTTTGAAGAAGCGAACAAGACACTGGTGCAGCCATGGGTTTAGAGCTCTATCTGGTTAGCTCTCTTTGACTACATCAGTGCCTGGAAAAAGAGAGAAACAAAATGACCTTAATTTGGTAAGTTAACATCATGTCTACAGGCTGTCAATGAGGTGTGAAACAGGCGCTGTTTTTGCCAGTATCAATCTGACCTTTCCTGATGAATCTGTGAAGGCTGGGAGGTGGTCTTAATCTGCTGGGTTCTTCAGGGGATCAGAACTTCCACCGCCTCCTCGGAAGTTCTCAAAAGTTCTCATCTCGTGTAATCTGTAGGATGCACCGATACCGATACCGCGCCAGGTATCTGTCGATACCCTGTTCTCAATACTTTCTCAACAGTGTCCCGATACCCTTTAAGTGCATTCACTTGATCAGGTGTAATTAGGGTAGGGCTTAATGTAGCGGTGGAGTAGCTAAAATGGATGATGGTGACTAAAATTAGTGGTTCTATGCAAAGCACTGTCAAGAAGAGGGAATGGCGAACTTTCCTTTAAGCAGTCGAGCATACAAAAGAGCAGCAGTGTAAATGAAAACTTTATTTCAATCCTACATTGTGGGATGAAAAGCCAAAACGGACTAACGGCTGATAGTACGTGAACCTGGCACTATTCATCCTTGGTTCATGACGTTGCTGCAGTTATGATAATCTTAGTTGCTGCACGGTTTATGGTACAGTTATGTTTCAGACTATATTGAAGTGAAGCCTGACGCAGGCGTTAACAAAAAGATGCGGTTAGATGCTGAGCTTGTATTACCGGTACTGTAGTGCAGTACAATGTGGCAGCGGTGCCATATGATAAAATGTTTCGTGTGATTAACTAATTTCTTGCAGCCAGAGAATGAAACAATATCTGATTGGTAAACCGTTTCCAAGTAAATGCCTGATGTATTAGCGATATCAGTATCATATTGGTATGGGTATCATGCGTACTCAAATGTGATACGCCTTGTAATGCATCCTAAATACAATAAATCATAATCAAATGGCTGTTTCATGCCTTTCTTCTGAACTGTCATCCTAAAGGGCAGTAAATGTGGAGCACATAGCTGGTTGTCTGGTATGCATCCTCTTTGGCCCTCTATCTCTAAATGTCATCCTCCTTCTTCTTCTTCTGGTTCTTTGCTTTATTTCTCATACTGCATTCTTACTTCTCCTCTAGCTGAGCCTTCTGGGCTCTCTGTTTATTCGCAGTTTCTTCAGCTCTTGTCTGTCAGATTCTCTACAGAGGCAAAAGATAAAGCACATAACAATGGTCTTCTTTTAGATCGACATATGCAAACTGATATTGTTTGTTCATGATCTTGGAACCCAAAAACGGAGACCACAGAAATAAGGTGGGAACTACGTCCCTTTTGAGTATTTCCATTGAGGAACCACAAGGTGGGTTAATTTAAACGCACCGTAGTATTACTGGCCCGGTGTGTGGCTTTCCTTCTCATCAGTCAGGGTTTGTCATGCAGACAGTGAATTGGATGGCTGTTGACTTTGTAGTAGAATGGATGCTGCGCGACGTCCTCCAACTATGGGTCCACGGATCGCCAATGTCATCTTCCTCATACAGTAGGTGGCATTGACGATCATGTGATCTCCACAAAATGCTGAAGAAGGCAGAAGGTGCTCTGTGCGATCGCGTGATCGGAAGAATCAATTATGTTTTTGTTGGCGTTTTAAATGTATCGCAATTAACATCTCAATTAAAAACAAGCTTCTCAGGACTTAACATAGAAGCCATGTAAGCACACGTGCAGTGGCCAGTCGATCCTGCCACCCAGTTATCTCTGCACTAACTGTAACCTAGGGCGCCTCTAAGTGGGTTGATGGTTGATTTGACACTATTTTTTAGCTGGCTCACAGTTCCACACAAAGCAATACAGGAGAAACAGTGCAGGCTCATTTTAACTGGGTCTTGTCTTAGCAGGCGACATGGAAAGGACAGAACTACATCAGGTACCCACGAGATGAGCACTCAGCTTTGGTGTGGGTGTATACTGAGTCCTGCTCACACACTGTGATGCCGTCTGGGAAAGCACACAGCCATAAACTGAAACTACCGTTGTTGCTTGGTTTAAAAGCTGGCTGTAACATCAGCGGCCCAGCCAGAGAGACACTCCTGTGGTCTTGGGTGGGAATTCATACCTGACACACCACCTTTGTCTCATTAGGAAGAAATAGTTGGATCTTCATATTGAACAGCCAAACTGGGTAGACTGATGAAATTCTAGGTCTAGTACAGTCCTATAACTTGCAAACCGTGGAGACGCTGAAACTAGTTTTGCTACCTCATCACCACCATCATTAGATTAGGCAAGGTTTGAGAAGCTTCTACAGGGTCTGTCCCTATGACAAAAGCAGCTGAGGTCTGATGAGACACGTCACTGTTTCTCCTGTTAAAATGACCAGGAAGGGTTTTCAATAATAAATAAATATACATAACAGAGTTGTACTGTTTATCAGGTCAAGATGCATGTGGCGTACAGATGTTGGGGTGATGGAGGTGATGGTGTAGAAACTCACCTCTCTATCTACGTACTTCTTCCATTCTCAGAACTTGTTCATGGACTTGTAGTAACATAATGGAACCACAGCCACTGCATCTAGACAGGTTTTGAGGTCCCTCCTAATAAGCCACTTTATCATGTTGGGCGGTCAAATAGAAATGTAGTCAGTCAGTTTCATGCATTCTGATATTGGACCTGACAAGAACATTTTCACATTCTTGCCAACTGTAATAGGTACCTAGTTTAACCTTGCACTTTTTTAGAATTATGGATGTAAAAGATAATAATTGTTTGGCAGACAGAGATATGTCTTTGTTTCCCACATTCTTTGCCCTGTAAAACATAACAATGCAATTCAACTTAGCAGCTTGGTTGCAGTTAGAGTTAATAATAAACTCTAGTCTGCAGCATACGGTGCATTGGAAAATGTGGACTGTCTGTCCGCATTTCTTGCAGCCTTTTCCTAAAATACGAACTGGTATCACAAAGAATGTATTGCATTGTGGAGCTCATGTTTCCATCCTTTCCATATTGACGGCATGTTTCTACACCTCCCACCATGTTTATACTGAGGTAAATTCGGGTTGATTGGACATGATTTGGAAGACACACCTCACTCTCTCTCTGCACACATGAATCTATCACACATACATGTTTACTGAGAAAAATGAAGTAAGATGGGTCTCTAGGGTTTAAAGAATCAGTAACTGAATCATTAAATGAACATATGAATGATCACGATTACAAGTCCCTCTGGAGCCATCAGTGATTTCCTTACAAAGATGACTGTTTCAGTGGATCTTTGCATAGGCATTATTTCTGTAAATATAAGCCTGCTCTCTTAATTTGACTGTGTATTGGTGATATCATGAAGTGGCTACTGTACAGGTTAAAAGCAAAAGCAAAACGGTCTGAGGGTTACAGAATGCAGATTAAACAACATCTCAAATAAGGCACAAACGACAACATGATTATTATCATTTTGATGAGGCAGATCGCTGCACACTACACTGGCACCTGGCAAACCTTGTCAGTCTGATACTAGCCGTGATACTTGTGGAGGACATTCGGTCATATCATATGGTGTTTATAATTAATTATGTTTATGTTCACCCATAATATTATCACTCTCCATTTCATTTAATCCATTGTGTGTGTGAATTTTGTATGTGTAGCACACATACCAATAGGTTTCAGTTTGGCAGTACTGAGTATTCAGTAGAGTTTGATAACAATTTCATTTTGTTTCAAGCACCTCTTTCTGTGTCTTTTGTGTGAACTTGAGCACATCTCCTCTGCTTCCTTGATGAAATGGCTTTCAGCATGTATACACTTGGGTTGATGGGCGGTCCTGCGTGTCAGGAGCCTGAGCCTGTCATGAGCAGCTTCTTTTATATTTTCATGCCAGAACAAGGACGCACAGGTTAGTGGAAAATTAGCCTGACAGTAAGCAAACGTATACTTAATGTACATGAAACAGACAGTAAACCTTGAGTCAGCGCCGATGGGGAAGAGCTTTCGATGGCAGTGTTGATGCTACTCCAGAGCAAAGGTGTTTTCTTCTGAAATCAAAGTGCTGTGTGCCAGGAAATGCTGTTTTCCCAGCAGGGTGGTGAAATATAGCTACATTGCTCACACACATTTAATATAAGTCCACACTGGGTGTATTTCACAAGTATCTTGCACATGTGATTTTAGTGGTTGTTGTGCCATAAATCAGGCATAGTTCGTAAACTGAAATTCAAAAACTCAATTTAAAACAACACTCACCATTTTACTAACATTGACAGCTTTTTAAACAGGTTCACCATTCTTCTAATTCTCAATAATTTATAGCCTGCAGAAAAGAATGATATTGTTTTTATTTCTTCTTTATTGTATGAAATTATATTTAAATGTCTGTGCTTACCTTTTCTTTATTGTCAGTGTGGGGATTTAGCGAGGTGGTGAAGGCAGGTGGACAGCCTTTGCTGAGTTCATCCTCGAGTAGCTGTCCAGACATTCACGAAACCTCCCTGGCCAACTGCTTACACAGTAAAGGGTAAAATAAAGTGGGATTTGTAAGGCCCTGATAGCTGGGGCCAAGCGGTGATATGTAGGGTTTGATGTGGTCTTCATTTGGTCAGACGAAAGATATTGAATGATGTCACTGGGCCCCATGGATGTGTGATGAAGTTTTCACTTTAGCAACACAGTGCAACTACTCTCACTGCCTTCATCAGCACATGAATCTTCATGTCAGCCACTTTCTGCTGTAGTTAGGATTGTACAGGCTCCAACCACAGTTTATATCGCTCCTGACTTTGACCCAGAGTGCATTTTGATGGAGCAAACATATCCTGCCACAGGCTGCTGCTATGCACCTGTGGGGAAGTGAGGCAGCCGGGAACCCAGGCCTTTAGGAAGCAGGATTCTCATATGGCCTACAGCGTTCCTCTATACTGCCTGAAACATAAATTACCTGATGTAAGGACTGAAACAACCATTACATCATCCCTCAGTATGGAACTTACAGGGCTATTTGTGTAGAAAGGCATAATGACAGTGGAGATGAGAGGATACACAGCTAAGACCTTGAGACCTGGCGATGCTGCGTTGTTACTGTTGTGTGGTCGACAAGCATAATATGTTGTTAGTCTGTACCAAAGCAAAGTAATGTACTGTAATTCAGTTTGCTTTTACAGAGAAATGTACTATTAATCACCAAGCCTAAATGAATGGTTCAAAATAATCAGCAAATACATAAAATCAGGTTTAAAATCATGACAAAATCAGGAATGTATACGGGGCCGTGTCTGGTGAAACCCATCCCTGCGCTGTAGCTGGTGACTGTTAGCACCCTGTTGGCATCCTGCTAGCGCCTGTTAGCACCACAACCTGTAAAAACTAGCAGCCTTGGAGTGGTACAATTTCATTTGAGCCACCGGATACACGCGTAGACACCACACAGACAGTGACAGTATCAGCAGTGGTCCCACTTAATCCACTATCCTCGTATTCTTAAATTCTAATAACCCATACATTTTGTTCTGTAAACTCAGCATCGGTCTTCAGGAACCACTTTCTGACATAAATGTGTTTGGAACAATCTGAATTTGCTACGTTTGAACAATGTGGTTGTGGTTGTTTGGACTAAGTCATCCTTGAAATTACCATAACGTGAGTTTTAATGGTACACTCAGGCAATTTCTCATGTTTTTACACCACAGATGATGAACAAGGTGTCACGGGAAAACCTGGGTGAAGCTGTGAAGTGATATTTCTCTTAAGTGTAGGTAGGCGTATTAAAGAAAACATCAATAATATAATAATGATGCAAACTGTTTTATAAAAGTAAAAAATAGAAACAGATTATAACCTGACCCTAAAAAATGAGACAGAAGCCAAACAGCTGCTTGAACCTGAGGATAGTGTTCACCTGGCTGGGCATTCCGAGCCTGGTAGTAGGCCCAGTTCTCAGGGTTCCTGGAGTCTCCTGTAGACCTCAGTGCGCTGGCCTCTCCAGCCTCCTTGTAGCTCTCCTACACACACATACATGGGGAGAGTCAGCTGATTAACTACCAATACTAACCAATCGTGTTTGTATTGTATTATGTGAAATCTACTCACAGAAAGTCACTAAACAAAAGATAGTGTTTAGTAAACAGCAGGTGAGGTTCTGCTCAGAGAAGACTGAGGTCAGGTCCTCTTTCAGTCCACACAGAGTTATCAGCAGTGTTGTGGTTTGACTGACAGCATCTGCCCTCTAAATCTCCTCCACAGCATTGTCTGAATCTGTTTTTTCATAGTTATTGAGGTGATGCGAGGCCTCCTTGCAGACTGGCCTCCTCAGAACCTGGATTTCTGATACAGCAACAGTTCACTGTACTCATAGTCCACCTTGTCTGGGTTACACACACAAAAGGATAGCATGAGCTGAGAAACTGGAGATAAACAATGGCTGACTGGATGACTAATTTCCCAAGCATCTGTTACACTGAGATTATCAGCATTGGAAGTATTTAATAGGAGAAGTCATTCTATCCTGCTGAAACACCCTATTATTTAGAACCGTCATCAGGTGGAATATTTCCACTATGAAGCAATTGAGGACTGTGGCCTGCGACCAGGTTGTCGCTGTAGCCATCTCTCTCCTCACTCTGTCTGCATCCATGGATGTGGGTTGTGTGGAGGTTGTGTGGAGGTTGTGTGGAGGTGTGGGTGTTGTTGTGCTGAAGGGCGTAACCACCTGTGAAACAGTGAGAGAATAACATTTTATTTCTCAGTTCACTGCTGTTCTTGCCACTGCAACTCTCTCTCTTGTTCCTCCCCTACCATCCTTCCTGCCTTTCACTCTCTCTCGCTCCCTCATTGGGCAGGGGAGAGAAATAACTTTGAATGTGTTTACAAACAGCAGCAAGACCATTCCTGTATTATTCAGAAAGGATAATTCCTATTTGTATGACTTGGGTCTTAACATTAGCTTCAGCCATCTATAATAGAGACACGGTATACCTTTCTCTAATACAGCATCCTTTAAATGGAATTAAATGTACCCTTTGTCTCATATTATACTGACTCATTGTTACTGTATGTTGGCCAGTCAACACTCGTGTGAACATCACATAAGTAGTACATGGTTTCACATGGGATACTGACTGCGTACTCATACAATGTGCAACACTGCTGCACCTCTTCCTCATGGCCCATATGATAAACCTTTCTAATGCCAGAGAACACCTGTGTCATCACTAACAGGTCCTTGAGGTCTCACTGCGTCACCATAGGTTCAGGCACAGAGTAGTGTGCTATGGATGCTACTTTTACTTCACATTACTGAATTCTGTGGGCACTATAATGAGAAAGGTACATCCTGAATTTAGAATACTAGGACTACAGTGAGCACAGCAGTGTGACACATCAGGTCGTGCTGAGTGAGTCTGCAGCTTTGGCCTACCTGCGTTTCTTGGAGATTCCTCAACGTCTTGGCAGCCATCTCAAAGTCTTATCAGGTGATAGGCCTGACATCGATCACGAGGCCCGCTGGGCTGAATGAACTGCAGCAGCGGGTGCCGAGTCTCCTGGAGAGACAAACATCAAAACACACAACTGGGCAGTTATTTGCTTCGTACCCAGCCCATCATCATTAACTAACTTTCATCTTAAGCCAAGCTGGGATGGTGGTGCCTGAACCTGCGTTACACACCCCGGTCCCCGTCATCCATTCTCATCACCTGTGGCCTCCACCTTTTTTTTTTACAATCTGCTTACCTATTTTTCAGCCCATGTCATCTCTCACTCTGACCTCCTCTAACCTCCCTCAGTCTCTCATCTGGATCTGCAGCGGAGAGTCGGAGATCTGGGTATCCTTGTCCCACTTCCAGAACTTCCAGAACACTTGATGGCCTCGTCATGCTTTTTATCCCGAGCTGTAGGCAGTACATGCCAGCCTGGGAGGGTGAGCCAGTTCAGGAAAAAAAAAACACACCATACAAATAAAAAAAACCACTAGGACACACACACACACACACTATCCAGGTGTTTATATACTTAAATATAGAAAAATTTAACCAGCAGAAATCAGTTAAAAACAAGTTCTGGAGAGGTGTTACAGGTGGGTGCAGCTGCAGAGTAGTAATGAAAGCTCGGGCGCCAGGGGTGATGAAAGGATACGAGAGGCAGCTCTTGGGGTGCGTTGCGAGGCTGTCTGCTTCGTCGCCTCCTCCTTCTTACGGTCAAACCCTTCGCCCAGCCCAGCGTCTCTGAAGCTACAGAGCAGAGAGAAGGAGTGGAACATTCAGGGATCAAATTGATATGAGTTATGAGTTCTTATACCGCAACTGATTTTATATACAGACAGTGGGTGAATTATAGAACCTGTTTAGACACTTCATTTTTGACATCTTAGGGCAGACGCCTGGACAGAGGCACCTCCTTAGTGCATTCTGGAAGTTTCCCAAATTCTGTGCATTTGACTATGAACCATTTAGCCGACTTGAGGAACATTATAGTAAGCAATGAACTTTCATCCTTGCTTAATTTTGCCTTTATTAGAACATCTACACCTGTCGTAAACGGAGCTTAGACTATGACATGATGATTGGTGTTCAGTCTGAGTGTCTCGACTGCTGATCTCACTAGGACTGTCCACACAACAATTTTACTCAGAATGGAGCCAAAAAACATCACTGGTGGCAGCTGATGAGAGAGGTCAGAGTCACGGTCAGAAAGGCCTGCTGTAAGTACTACTAACCAAGCAAAAAATACGCGGATGTACAGGTGAAAGTGACACGACTGAGCAATCAACTCAGTTTCTTTTCTCTTCGATAACACAAACTTCCTCCACTGTCCTTCTACACTGCCAGCCAACAGTCATCTCAAGCGTTGGCAATGGGTGGTACGTTTCAGAAGAGAGAAGAGTGTGATCTCCCTACCTCCACTCTACTGCTTTAGACCACAGTGACGCTGCCTGGCGGACTTTTCCACGGTGGTAGATGACACAACATCTGAAGTCTTATGTGACATTGCTCTTTGCATTAAACTTCCTGGATTCCTTGAGCATTGACTTTTTGATGACTGGACATCTGGTTTATCCCTCAGTTTTACTGTGGGTTTTGTTTATGACTCATGGAGTCATTTAAGCCACAGTGGCGTCATCAGTCGCCATCTTGGTTCTTTGTCAGTCTGAATTGAAATGGTTAATCTTTATTCACAGTCAATTTTACACACTCAACAATATAAACATTTTATTTCTTAAATCTGCTTTCTACTGCCTTTCAAATGGTGTACAAATATGAATATTTGAACCAGTAAAAGAAAGTACGCAGTCCATACACCTTTGCTGGAGCACCTCAAAAGCTGTTGTGATTCTTATTGACAGTTGGCCTTATTGCTCACAGTTCCCTCTGATCATGTGAAGAAGTGGTCGACATCCTCAGGCTCCTCCATGCTCCGCAAACTTGGGTTGC
>BRZM01001345.1:73943-84723 GCA_033238685.1 Lates japonicus | reverse complement strand
GGAGAACGCCGAGAGAGAAAACGAACTTTTGCGATAACAATGTTTTACAATACAGGAGATTTCATTTCATACCGGAGGAACATTTCGTTCCCCCGCACCATTACCACCAGGCCCGAATCTGAATTTCGGTTTCGTCGATAGGCACTAAATCAGACAAAGTTGTTATTGCAGGCGACCGTCGCGACGTCACGACAGCTCCAGCTCAGCTTTCCCCATCAGCCAGGTCACCGTATTGGCTTCTCCTCGCGTGTGTCGTCCCGCCCCTCACTGCTCGTCACACCTCGGACCGTTTTAGCCATATTGAGCAACGATGCACAGCCCATCAGTAATCCCGCGCCCACCATTTGTTCACTTTTTAATTACATTGCCGATTGCGTCATCAGCAAAACATTCGACTGCAGTCACTGATGGTCGCAGCAGTTAAATCATGAATGATTCATCTCAGTTCATGCCCTCATTCATTCTAGCAGTTACTCAGCCACCATTCAGCAGACAGGCCAGACCACCACGCAGAACTTGACTTGCCCCCACGAGAACACAAAGATAAGTTCACGGTTCAACCTCAGTCCCTGTTCATCGAATACGTAAGTTTGAAAGAGTGGAGAACATCAAATCGCCAGCGTCGGCAGATAAAGAGCACGACATCATCATTACCAGATAGCACCGGCTCGCCAGCACCAGCCAGTAGCCGACAGAGTCACAACATTACTATCTCATACTCAGTGCGATGATGGAGTGAACCACTGTGTTTCTATTATTAGACAAACACATTCCCCGCCACTGCTACTGATTTGTGTCGCGACAGTGATCCACAGATTGCCCGCAACCCACCTGATCGCCTCACGAGCCTCGCCATCACTGCTCTCAGCCTGAATTGCCCCAGACCGTCCACAGGCTGCTTAAGCCTGCCTGACTCTGTGCCCAGACATATGTTAACGTCCTGGCAACAGGTTATGTCGCGTATGAAAACAGCTGTCCCCTCAAAAGCCCACTCTAGACCAGTCGGCCAGCTAATCACAGACCCGCCCACCTCGTGTCCCAGAGCAGCAGTTGCAAAACAGTCAGCAACTTCGTTGCGACAACGAACATTTGCGATTAGTCAGGATTTGTGTTGTATCACGCCACAGAGACAGCACTTCGTAAAGCTGGCTGAACGACCCCCGGACGCATCAGACAACGGACTTGTTTCGTGCTCAGTTCAGCCAGACCAGTGCCGTTGATTACGATTGACCCACATCCTTTTGATAGAGATCGAGCATCATATTGGTATTGTGCACCGCACTAAACTGGTTTGTCCATTCATCAGTTTACGCCACCGTTCACTCTCCATGCGGTCATTAAACAGACATGGAGCTCAGGTCGCGTTATTCGTCCTTCACTTCGCAGCGCTCTTCGGCCAGAAACACCATTATGCAGATGATAATACGCTTATTCAGTCAACGAAGTTCATCGAAATCAATCATTCAGCCAGTTCCGTTTGTCTTGTATCACATCCCGATGACAAGCGTTTATTACCGAATCAGTATCGCAACCGAAGTCACGTTTCTGTCTCGAACACTTTCAACGATGTAGCTCACGACAAAGATTATCGGCTTCCTGTGCTCCACCGTAAAGAATTCCGGGAGTCGCTGATCAGACATATCCTTAACTCACATAGCAAAACAAACTTAGATGTTCTTCTGACCGCACATCAGTTCAGACATCGTCCAAAGATGCAGCAGTGTTCAGTCGCCATTTGCGTCATTTGTGGCCGGGACTACTGTAACCCACATAGTCAGGCCGTCTCAACGTCTCAAAGACCGCAGCCGATTATGTCGACACGATCAGAACCAGAAAGACCATTTCTCCTGTTAGCCTCACAGCTGGTCTCAGTCAAATCCGCACTAAAATCCTCCTCACAGCCCTTACGGTTCGCCCACCACTTCAACATCCGTTCTTCACCACTGTGCCCAGAATGCCGAGCCACGAGGTCTCAGAGTTTGCCAGACCCGGAGTGCGAGCCTCACCGCCCCGTCGTGGCCTCCAGCCTGTCCCAAGACCACTCCAGCCTCACAGCCTCCGGCGCTCATGTCAGGTTGGCCTCAGGCTCGAACCGATCCCCCAGCTGCTGCCAGGCCTGATCGCCGGATCTCCCACGACGCACCGAGCTCCTCCTCCTCTCCACACGGACCACACCACAACAGCCAATCAGCATCTCCTCCCGCAGCATTGCGTTTCTTCCGTCCTCCTCTTCGTCCTTTCGCAGTATCAGCCTGCCGCAGAGCGATCTGGAGAGAAAGCCTCTGCTGTTTTACATCTCCACATTTCAAAGCTGTTAGAATTACAAAATTACTTGGCACAGCAATACAACCAATAGCAGTGTAAGTACCCACCCCAGCAGGTGCTGAGTGAGCTGAGACAGGAGACTGGTCATCACAGATCAGACTCTACAGCTCCAGAGGCAGAAATACCTGCAGAAAGAGTATAGAAGAGGAGAGAGAGACGGAAGAGCACAATACTACAGGAAAGAGGAGACTGGAGTTAGTAACATGTATTTATGGGATATGAATCCATACTGTGGAGAGAGAGAGAGAGAGAGAGAGAGAAGCTCAGTGCATCATGGGAGATCTCCCGGCAGTCTAGGCCTATAGCAGCATAACTAAGGGATGGTTCAAGCCTGAGCCAACCCTAACTATAAGCTTTATCAAAGAGGAAAGTTTTAAGCCGACTCTTAAAGGTACAGAGGGTGTCTGCCTCCCGGACCAAAACTGGGAGAAGGTTCCACAGTAGAGGAGCCTGATAACTGAAGGCTCTGCCTCCCATTCTACTCTTAGAAACTCTGGGAACCACCAGTAAACCAGCATTCTGGGAGCACAGAGTCCTAGTGTGATTGTAGGGAACTATGAGATCTTTAAGGTAAGATAGAGCCTGACCATTAAGGGCTTTGTAAGTGAAGAGGAGGATTTTGAATTCTATTCTGGATTTGACTGGGAGCCAATGTAGAGAGGCTAACACAGGAGAAATATGGTCTCTTTTCCTAGTTCCTGTCAGTAATCGTGCTGCAGCATTTTGAATCAGCTGCAGAGTCTTTAGAGACTTGTTGGGGCAGCCTGATAATAATGAATTACAGTAGTCCAGCCTAGAAGTAACAAATGCATGGACTAGTTTTTCTGCATCTTTTTGAGACAGAAAATGTCTAATTTTGGTGATATTACGCAGGTCAAAGAAGGCAGTCCTAGAAGTTTGTTTTATATGTGAGTTAAAGGATATATCCTGATCAAAGATGACTCCCAGATTCTTTACAGTGGAGCTGGGAGCCAGTGAAATGCTGTCTAGTGGAGCTACATCATTAGAAAATGTATTTCTGATGTGTTCAGGACCAAGTACAATGACTTCAGTTTTGTCTGAGTTCAGTAATAAAAAATTGCTTGTCATCCAGGTTTTAATGTCCCTAAGACAAACCTGGAGTTTGGCTAGATGATTGGTTTCATTAGGCTTCATTGACAGATAAAGCTGTGTATCATCTGCATAACAATGGAAATTTATGGAGTGTTTTCTGATAATATTGCCCAAGGGAAGCATATACAGAGTGAAGAGGATTGGTCCAAGCACTGACCCTTGTGGAACTCCATGTCTAACTTTTGTGTACATGGAGGAGTAGTTGTTAACATGTACAAACTGAAGCCTATCAGATAGATAGGACTTAAACCAGTTTAGTGCAGTTCCTTTAATACCAATATAGTGCTCCAGTCTCTGTAAAAGGATGTGATGGTCAATCGTATCAAAAGCAGCACTGAGATCTAACAAGACAAGTACAGAAACAAGTCCGTTGTCTGATGCGATCAGGAGGTCGTTCGTAACTTTTACAAGTGCTGTCTCTGTGCTGTGATACAACCTAAATCCTGACTGAAAATCCTCAAATAAACTATTATCCTGTAGAAAGTTGCACAACTGTTTTGCAACTGCTTTCTCTAGGATTTTGGAAAGAAAAGGGAGGTTAGATATAGGTCTGTAATTGGCTAATACGTCTGGATCTAGAGTGGGCTTTTTTAGGAGAGGTTTGATTACAGCTGTTTTGTATGACTGCGGCACATAACCTGTTACCAAGGACAGATTTAACATATCTAATACAGGACTGCAAATTAAGGGCAGAGCTTCCTTAAGCAGCCTAGTTGGGATGGGGTCTAGGAGACAAGTTCAAGGTTTAGATGCTGAAATAATTGATGTGAGCTGGGGGAGGTCGATGGGAGAAAAGGAGTCAAGGTTAGGTTTTGCAGTTGAGTCTATGGATCCTGTGTTTTGACACAAATCAGTGCTGGTTGAAGGCAGGATGTGATTAATTTTGTCTCTAATATTAGAAATTTTATAATTAAAAAAGTTCATAAAATCATCACTGCTGAGGGTTATAGGGATGTGTGGATCTATAGAGCTGTGACTCTCTGTCAGCCTGGCTACAGTGCTGAAAAGAAACCTGGGGTTGTTCTTATTATCCTCTATTAATGATGAGTAATAGGTGCCTCTTGCATTACAGAGGGCCTTTTTATATCTTTTGACACTATCCTGCCAGGCTAAGTGGGATTCTTCCAGTTTGGTGGAACGCCACACTCTTTCAAGCCTACGTGCTGTTTGTTTCAGTGAACGGGTTTGGGAGTTGAACCATGGAGCTTGCCTCTTTCTTTTTATTGTTCTCATTTTTAGGGGGGCGATGGAGTCTAGAGTTCTATGTAGTGAGTCTGCAACACTGTCTACAAGATGATCAAGCTGGGAGGGAATAGCTTCTGCAAAATTAAGATGAGGCACTGGACCTAAGTTAGTGGGAATCATTTCCTTGAATTTAACTACTGCATTATCTGAAATATTTCTAGTCAGGATGTTTTTTGCTGATAATACATAATCCAGCAATATGAATTCAAAAGTGATTAAGAAGTGGTCTGATAGAACAGGATTCTGTGGGAAAACTGTTACATGTTCTATATCAATACCATAAGCTAAAACAAGATCGAGAGTGTGACTGAAACAGTGAGTGGGTTTATTTACACACTGAGAGAAGCCAATACAGTCTAGTAATGAGGAAAAAGCAGAGCTAAGGCTGTCATTGTTGACATCAACGTGAATATTGAAGTCGCCTACAATAATAACTTTATCTGATTTAAGTACCTAACTCGACAGGAACTCTGAAAATTCAGATTCAGATACAAGTGAGTAATAGACAGAGGGAGCAGGAAATGATTTCCTCCAGTATATGAGAAATGGAAATGTGTGTCCTCCCCCTGTATTTGTAAAAACATTATTGTAATGTCTCCAAAAACTAAAAGAAAGTTCATTTTCTCTCCTCAGCGTTTCTCTCCACAGCTCCACAACACACTGGATGCTCACTGAACTCCTCACCTTGCACACAGGGCAAGGTGACACAAGGTTTGGGCTGTTGTGTAAGCCTCTGCTCACCATGCACAAACACAGTGTTTAAAGTGTAGCATCACTTCATCTTACCAGCTCAAGTCTGCCTTTTCTGTATCAAGTTCTCACAAAGCAAAATTAACTACTACCCACATATATCTACCTCTTTCTCTTCCGGGGTGTTAACCACTCCTCATCCACGTCATTATCCATGTCATCATCCATGTCTGCCTCGTGGCACTAACCACTCCTCATACAAAGCCGCAGCACTACATAAATTGCGCAAGAGAGGGCAGGTCCGTCCTCCGCCTCCTCCTCGCACGTTTCTCTGACCACACTGGACCAGCCATTCATTTAGCGCTTGCTGAAACTGCAGCATTCCCTCCGTATCCTTTGGAGTGCAGCAATGTTTTCCTGCAGAGCGGGCTGGCAAAGGTGTGGGCCTTTGGCACGGAGAGCAGCTTACAGGTTGCCCCGGGATGGTGAGTTTCATTAACCAGCCAAAAGACATTAAAACAGAACGCGAAGTGAATAGTTTGGGTTTTAACGTAATCCCTGTACTTGAACGTACCGCTTTCTCTCTGCTGTCTGTCGCACGTCCTCTGCTGACTGTGACCGGTGGAAGAGTACACTTTGTCCTCGTGTGAATTTCTCTCCATAGTTGCATCCCCGAAATGGAGGATGCCAGTCAGTGCCTGGCCACGGTACGTGAAGGTCATTGTGGATTTTTGGCTGCTGTTTTGCTCAAAGGTTTTTTTTGCGTTGCGTTTGTGTCCTTCATGTTTAGGTTGTGTGATTTGTTAGACCGCACACAAGTGTTTCTTCTCACAGAGAATTTGGTAAATTTTTGAGCTCTTGTTGGAGCATTTCACAATGTCACTAAACAAACACTTGTGTATCCTCTGCCGGGGTAATAGGCCAAGCAGCAGCCTGCCACATCAGATCTGTTGCCCGCTGTTTGCCTGCTTGTTTCTCTGCTTTTTATATTGTATGTGTTACACTTTAAACCAGTGTAACCAGGGCCCAACCATTAACACCAGTGAAGGACACACAGTTTCATCTTTTGTGGAGCTCTGCTCATAAATGTCCTTGCTGGTTTTAACTGGAATGTATTGCGTATACTGTATATACTTCTATGTGACCTTCATTAGTCTGTAGGTTGCGTGGAAACATGGTTGCCGCTGTTGTCACGTGGTGTTCGCGTGTGACGGTGGTCTAAAGTAAAGAGCAGAGGCACGAGCTATACCTCCACAGTTGTTGTAGGCGTGCGCCACGAGCCGGTCGGTGTCCGCAGCTGCTCTGTCCTCCTCTTTTAATGTTACACAACCGAGGAGAGGAAAAGGAAACGTTGGAAAGCGTCGGAACAGAACGGTGAGGAGGACCAGTCCGTCTGGTCTTTGGACCCCAAAAATCACTCGTCCTGCTGTGTCGGCGGCCGGGTTCTGATATTCGCACCTTGAGTTTCCGTCCGAGCGGACAGCGTTTAGCGCGAAATATGAAACGGACAGGACGAAAACAAACAAAAGGTCCACTTCCAAACTTTTTTCTGTGCTCAGAAAGTCAGGGTTGGTCGAAGGTGTGTTAGCTAGATAAGAACCTTAAGTCCTTCCTCTAAGTAGCCACACGACTGTATTTATGGTACATAACTAAATGTGGGTGTAGGTGCTGACGCTGACCTCCCTGTGTAACCTCCGGGCTGACCCCTCTCTGCGGGACCTGCTTCAGGAAACACCCCCTGGCTTCTGTTCTCTGACTAAAAGCCAGAGTCTAAAATAAGATGACAGTGTGACATGTCTGCCCCAAGAGCTTTCCTGTTGTCTTGCTGCCAGGTACCACTGGACACCTGTAAGCAGATTACATTACAGTAATGTCCACATTCATTCAGGGGAGAGATGAAATGCGGTGGACAGCAGACCCAGAGATTGTAGCCCCTCTCCTCTCCACTTAACCAGAGGAGGGTATCATGGTCTAATCCTCTGACTTCTTGACATGCTCCCCCTCCAGTGATCCTGGATTTTCACCACTTTATCCCCAACTTATACCTTTTTAGTCTTGAGCTGATTAGCGAGTATAAATATCTTGTTGGACGTTTAGTCAGACACCTGGAAACTGAATTAGTTCCTGTGAATATGAAGAGTTTAATACTTTCTGGGTCACAACAGTCCAGTGGCATTCACTTCTACAAGAACACCTGCTTAATAATTGACAGTGTTGGCCTCATAGAGGACAGTAAGTCCATTAAAACTGTTGTAAGGCGTTCATTTATTCTGTCCTTTTAGTTTCAGCAAATGAATTCATTTGGGTGCTGTAGGAGTTCCTGCATGTAGAATTCATTCACGTACACATTTGTTGTAATGTTCAATATAAAACTGTTGTGTATTCTGTTTGTTTTTCCTCCCATTTGGTTTATGCACTGCAGCATTCAGGTTTGGTCCATGTCTTAGTTTCTAGGGTTATATGCAGTGTATATGCACTGCTTTTATTTCCAAACAAGTTCTGCATGATTTCTAAGTATTGGTAAGAGCTGTTGGCTCTGATCCAACCAGATTTTTTCATAGTTAACAAACCCTGCATGCCCACATTTTTGTTTCTTTTATTTTCTTGGATCACTAAATGTTCCATCAGAATGTAGTGCCAAAGTAAAACACAGGTTTTGCTTAGTCAAGTGAAACTGTGAGTTTGATGTCTGCTCCAGCACTAGTTAACTGGAATTTTCTTTCCTCTGTGCAATACATGTTTAAAACAGACAGGATATTAGGCCAAACCTGAACTGTACCCTTTCTCTCCAAGGGTGTGGAGAAGTAAGCATGCGTGCAGGCATCAAACAAGTGTTGACAGGCATATTTTTGGCAATCTAAATCTATTGCGTTAAATCCAATCAGAGTGGGAGGCATCATGAGCCAGCAGCACACCTCAGGGTGCTGTGTCGGCAATCACTTTCACACTGAGAGCTGAAGTTATGGCCTTCTGGAGCACTGTTCTCATACAGTGGTATGAAAAAGTTTGGGCACCCTGATAATTTTCAAGATTTTCCTTTACTAAATCACTGGTTGTTAGGATCAGCAATTTTCAGTTAAATATGTCATATAGCAGACAAACACAGTGATATATGAGAAGTGAAATGAAGTTTATAGGATTTACAGAAAGTGTGCAATAATTCTTTAAACAAAAGTAGGCAGGTGCATAAATTTGGGCACCCTTGTTGTTTTATTGATTTGAATACCTTTAGCACTAATTGTTGAACACAAAATTTGTTGATGAAAACTCATTGACCATATTCATACACAGGTGAAGCCAATCATGAAAGAATTATTTAGGTGGCCAATTACAGTTGTTCTCCTCTTGCATCTTCTCTGGAGGTGCCAACATAGAACCTCAAAACAGCTGTCAAATGACCTGAAAGCAGATTGTTCAACGCAGCATCATGGTTTGGGGAAAGGATTCAAAAAGCTAAACAAATTTCGGCTGTCAGTTCCACTGTGAGAAACATAGTGAAATATAGATGACCACAGGCACAGTTCTGGTAAAGGCCGGAGTGGCAGGCCAAGAAAAAATCTCAGATAAGCACAGTAGAAGGATGGTGAGAACAGTCAAACTCAACCCACAGACCAGCTCCAAGACCTACAACATGATCTTGCCTGCAGATGGTGTCTGTGCATCGTTCAACTATTCAGCGCACTTTGCACAAAGGTGATGCTGTATGGGAGAAATGTCTGGGAAGAAAGCCTTTTCTGAGCTGCACCACAAACAAGGCGCCTGGTATGCTAAAGCACATTTAGGACAAACCAGCTTCATTTTGGAATAGGTGCTGTGGACTGAGTGAAACTAAAAATTGAGTTATTTAACTTGGACATAACAAGGGGCAGTATGCATGGCGGATGAAAGAGCACAGTATTCCAAGACAAACACTTGCCTACCCACAGTAAGAATTTGGTGGTGGTTCCATCATGCTGTGGGCTGTGTGAAAAGCCAGAGCAGGTACTGGCAGCAGTACTTGTTGTTAAGTTGAAGGTCGCATGGATTCCAGTCAGTATCAGCAGATTCTTGGAACAATGTTCAGAATCGGTGACAAAGTTGAAGTTAGCGGGGCTGGATACTTCAACAAGACCGCGACCTAAACACTGCTCCAAAATTCTACTAAGGCATTCATGCAGGAACAAGTACAACGTTTATGGAGATAGCCATCTCAGTCCCCAGAACTGGTGTTAATCTGTGGTGTGATTTAAAAGCGGGCTGTCCATGCCGGAAACCATCAAACCAGCTGAACTGGAGATGTTTTTGTAAAGAAGAATGGTCAAAATACCTTCAACCAGAATCCAGACCCTCCATTGGAAGCTATAGGAAGCGTTTAGAGGCTATTATTTCTGCAAAAGGAGGAGACATACTGAATAATGATGTAATTTTTCTGTTAGGGTGCCCAAGAATTTATGCACCTGCCTACTTTTGTTTAAAAATTGTGCACGCTACTTAAATCTTATAAACTTCACTACTTCTCATATCACTGTGTTTGTCTGCTATATGATATATTTAACTGAAATTGCTGATCCGAACAACCAGTGATTTATAAAGGAAAATCTTAGAAAATTATCAGGGTGCCCAAACTTTTTCATACCACTGTATCTGTAGAACTCTTCAAAACAATTAAGATCTTGTCCAGGGTCATCAATAATTGGGGACACAGTTGTTGTGGATTTATAGATCTCTACAATCATCATTCTATTGTCAGAAAACCTCCTCTGATACTTTGAGGATCAAAGTGAGGCCTATATAGGCTCCATGATGTAAATCATATCTGAGCCATCAAATAATCAGTAACAGGTTTGAAAGGATCTAACATGACCTTTAACCTGTTCAATTGTGCAGCGACGGCCGATATCTCACTTCCTGGTGGTTCTGGTGAGAACATAGTCACGCCTTGCTGTGTGGTGAGCCTTGGTTGGTGGTGTGTCCTATGTAAGTTGTGTTTTTGACAATTTTATCATTTCGCTGCAAGGCCAACAATTCACTATATTAGCCATGAGCTCTGCTCAGAAGCGAAATATCTGATAAAGACTTCCTCTCCACAGGCGTACATCACTGTGACTTCAGACAGCGCCAGGTACAATGAGCGTGTTGCAGAGAAGTCAGAGCCAGACCCAAGACAGAGTGGGTACCTAAACCATAGCCCACCTAAGAGTAAGTATTTCTCCTTGCATTTTCTGCTGCTGCACTGTAAAACTGAGTGCTGATTCAAGACAAACTTGCAATATATCAAATCATTACCGGGGCTTTTGGGGGCCCTGAGGGAGACAAGGAACCCATGGTCAGTTGACCTCTTTGTCTGGTTGGTAATCCAGCCTTGGCTAGAATGAAGCAGTGGTAGCTGGCATGTGGAGAATGGAGAATACAGTAATACGTAACTTCC
>BRZM01001345.1:37022-48965 GCA_033238685.1 Lates japonicus | reverse complement strand
TACTGTTCCCATAAAGGAGTAAAGGATGTCTGCGTCGAGATAAATGACATAAATGGTGTGCTCCACATTGAAGTATGATATACTATTTTTTTCTTGTACTATCGGTGTATTGAAGTAGATTTTACTGAAATATGTATTATAAAAAGACAATGTGAATGAAAAGTGTCTGAAGTTGTTTTATTCAGCAGAGAAATGAAATGTTAGACTGGGTGTAGACACAGTAAGCTATGCTGAGTCAGGCCTGAAGGCGCTGTGCTGCAGGCCTCAGTTCGCTACTGTGTGGCGGTAGTGAAGTGTCCGGAGCCAGCTGTGTGCTGGGTAATGATTCTTACTATGACGGTATTAGCTTTGGAAAGCACAAACTTGTAGCCAGTGGTCATTTAACAGACAGGTATTTCAGCACAGTACTTCAGTCTGTGACACAGAAAGCGAGCAAATGAAACAGGAAACCAACCCGACATTTTCAAATGCTTGTTGCTAAAAGTGACTGTTTGGGACTGTTGAGCTGTTTGTGTGGGTGTGTGTGTGCTGAGACAAAGAACATGTCACAACAGCAGTAGCTGTGTGTCCAAGCAACAATATGGTAAAAATAATACCTTTATTTATATTTACATAGAAGATTTCTCCTCTTGAACAGTGCAACGCAACACTGTCCTGATCTTTCAGTGTCAAACTGAGGAACCACTGGGGGTTACTTAAGTAGAAATAATTTAAAGAGACTACTAGAAAATCTGCTTATTAAACTAAAATTAACTGATAAGTAAAAAGAATAATTTAATAAAATCAAGTTATACATTTGTCTTATGTGCATGTAGCAAAACAATAAATAACTGCAGTCAGTGTTTGACTTTGTGACTTCAGCGGGTGAACTCCTTAGCTGCTGTGTCAGCTGAAGATTCAGTTAAAGGAACACAACATTTTTGTCTGATTAACCTCTAAGCTTTTTTAAAGTTTCCTATTATGATTATCTTTAAAATAATAGCAAGATAACAGAAAGTGACACATGCTTACATGGGTTTGTGTGTGAGCTTCATGGCTGCAGATTGTTCACACACTCCCAGATCAGGTTCACTTGCTTCACCATATTCCACTTCAAGATTCGAAACACTCTTCACTCCAGACTCATATGAATTCATTATTGATTGTGGATGAACAGTCTCCTCTCGATAACTTGTTGGTCCTGAAACTACTACATCAGCCTATGGGGTTCATCCTGAAGCTGACATCACAAACGGTGAGATAAATGGTCGAGAGTGGTGTGGTGAGGAGGGAGGCGATGGGCGATCTGCTCCTCAGTGGGAATGTCAGCAGAGGTCACACCTCAAAGCATCATGGAATTGCTAGAATATAGTCCAGTGTGCTGCAGCTCTCTCCCAGAGGCGGATCTTCCAGGTGGTATAGGCTGGCAGCTCCGTCTGTCCGTCAGGCTCAGCAGCTTGTATCAGAAGTCAGGCAGGGGAGGGAGCTGAGCGCCTGTAGCGTCCTCTGAGGTTCTGCGTTAAAGTCCCACATACAGCTAAGGGAGGGCTGATGGCGCTTCGCTCTGGCCGCCCGCCCCTGGATGTGATGCTCGTGGCGCTGCGGGTCGGCCCTCGCGGCGCTGTAGCCTCTCCCACCCTCAGGCTTTCGGGTGGGTGGCGGCCACTGCCACAGCCGCTGCCCAGTTACCGGCAGTGCTGGTGTCTGAACAATGGCTACCTGGTTGGTGGGCAGCATCACTGGCCGACGGCACTTGGGTGAGCCGTGGCCTGGAGGGCGTGGCGGCGAAAAAACAGGCAACCGTCAGGACCGTTATTCTGCTCTACATCGGCGAACCTTAAAGAGACCCAGGGTTTGCCAGGCTGCCATGGCGGCTGGGCTAGCCATGTTGAATTTGGCTGGAAAAGTGTCGCCAGTAGTGGTCCACTTCCTGTAGACACAGGATGTCGGGTCGGTAGGTGAGGATTTCCTCCAAGATCAAGTGCTAACTTTCCTGCCAGTTGAGGAAGCTTCCACTGGACAGCGGATAAACCATCTTTACCTTCTGCCCAGAGCTGCAAACAGAGACACAGGTTACATGATTTTTCATGAGTGAACTCCTGTTCACATCAAAACAAGTGGACGCTGAGTTTACAGACATCTTCTTGACTCGGTGAGGCTGTAAAACACGGGGAGTGCTTGAATCTGAACAGAATTTCCACATTTCTCTACATCACTGTAGTCCTCTGAAATCCACAGATCTCTACCTTGTGCCAGTATGTTCCACTGCATGACCCGTATGGATGGGTTGTGCTTGTGGTAACGGGGAATGCCCGATGCCGCTGGGATGGGCCAGATCCGATGCGGCCGGACTGATAACCTCTGCAGGACATCCTCACACTCTCTGGGCAGCTGGTCCGGGTCTACCTCGGCCAGGTGTAGTGTCTCCTCTGTGGCACAGGTCAGGCTGGGCCAGGGGAGCTGTTCCTTGTTCCGGACAAGGTACCAAACAACTTCTGCTGCTGCTACTGCTGCTACTGCTGCTGCTGCTGCCACCCATTGGACAAACTGATGGAGGAAACAAGAAATATGTTCATTAAACATCATCATTACACACGCCTTGTTCTTACATTTTACTAACATTGTGATATAGCTCTGATCACATCAGGCCAGAAAGTACTCACTCTAACAACAGCACCAGAGTGTAACAAATTGTCTGAGCCCCAAACTTCTGTTCATAAGTAGATATGTGAGTCCTGAATCATGGCCTCCTATAACCTAACCTTTGTGCAGACCCTACTGATTGTAGTCCTCCTGACAGCGCCAGTTTTGGGTTTTTGCAAAATATACGTCAAGTTGGTAAAAGAGTGCGAGATGACCTTTGTCAGTAAAAGGAAGCAGTGTGGCTTTCCACTCTGCTACTGCCAACCAGGCAGGACAATGAGCAGCATGAAAACCGGTGGACTGACAGACTACATCAGCCTCACTGCAACACTACTGCCAGACAGGACAAAGCTTCTGTTGATCTTTAGGCCTTTAGGACTTTGGAACATACTGACTAAACATTTTCTCAGACACTCACTGAAATTACTGATCATAGGAGAACATATAGTCCACACACACACAGACACACACACACACAGCAGAGGACAGACTGGACATTCAGCTCATTATTGAACTGTTATCATCACCCATGTCTCTGCCTTCAACCAAACTCACATGATCCCCCATCAATGGCTTTAGTAGTTTAATCTTTAAACTATTTCAAACTCAAAGACTTCCTTACAGCATCAGTAGATTCCATTACTACTGATATTCACTCATTAAGCAGTGGACTGGTTAATTACACTATTTGATTTGGATGAGAATCTCCACAGACCAAAGCCCTCACTCTTCACTGCAGGGTGTCAGCTATCAGATCCTGTAACTGAATTTAAAGTCAATTCAAACACCATGACAAACCCACAACGGCCAGAATCTGACTGAATGAAGCCCATGCAGACTGAGAAGATACAGGAAGAGACAGACAACGTCCAGTGTGAGGCCAAGCATCGTTTCAGTGCTAAGACTGATGAGCCTGCTTTTGCTGCTTTTCTAAAAAAAACAACCATACTCATCTAAAGTTAATATTTACATGACCTGACCTGTGTTTATACCTCTGGCCTCCGCATCAGAAAAGAAACTGGCTTTTAATCTATCAGAGCATGGATGGAAATGATGCTGAATGAACTTCACTTGGGAGACTGTTGGATGAATAAGCAGATGTGTGTGTGTGTGTGTGTGTGTGTGTGTGTGTGTGTGTGTGTGTGTGTGTGTGTGTGTTGCTCCACTAAATGAAACAGTTGATGGATCAAGTACATCACTGCACAAACGCCAAACCCACAGAGCCATGAATCAGTGTGTGACTGTAGCAGAAATGTCTTACCCATGGCCTCCATGTCAGCTCAAACGCTTCCCTCCCTGTTCTTCCTCGGTCTAAAGACCAGCACAGTCCACCTCTCTGTCTCTGTCATTCACTCTTGCCCTCTTCCCTTTTATTCTCTCTCATCACATAGCTGGATCTCTCTCTCTCTCTCTCTCTCTCTCACTGTCTACGCTGTGACTCATCCTTTATCTGTCTCATCCTCCAGTACATCCGTCTCCCTCTCTCTCTGAGTCATCAGTTCCCACCTCTCCCTCCTCCCCCTCTCACACTCGCCGGGTGACAGAATGACCTCTACAGAGAGGGGGAGACACAGTAAGCCTGTCTCAGACATGGAGAGAGGGAGGGAGGGAGACACAGAGCTGGGAGATTTCTTCACCATAGTGATGAGAGATGCTGATTGTGAACAGGAACAGGAAGTGTCTTTACAGAGAAAAGGGGGAGAGAAAAAGAGGAGAAAGAGAGAACCGGAGGAAGTAAGTGGGGGCTTGATAAGAATGGGCATGTTGTCCAACAGGTGGGGATGGCAGGACTATCCACTGTGGGCACACACACACACCACACACACACACACACACACACAAAAGACATGTGTTCTCTGGTTAACAGTGGACAGAGGAGGGAACAGAAGGACAGAGTGTGGGTTGTTCTCTTTGTCAGTGGCACATTTACATGATTTACATGGACACAGACTTAACCTGGTTAGTTCACTAATCTGATTTTGGGTCAGTGCTGACTACTTTTACATTTTCAGGTCAAACAAGATGATGATACCCAACTGCTCATCTACAAACTTATTATCCTCTATTCATATTTTTAGGTTTGACCAGGTATGTGTAAACACAGTTAGCATGTTGTGACCCATCCAATGAAATAACAACTTACATGCCAGTCCCAGCATCTATGCTGTTGACAGCACACTGTGCGGTCAGTTTATTAGATACACCTGCACACTGTCATGGAATTTCATGCCTGATCTCAGGAAGTAGAAAAAACATCTCAACACAGGATCCACTCACTAGCTGTCCATCACATTTCTTTTTTGGTGGAGAGCAAACTCCATCACTGAGGAAGACCATTGGTTAGGGTTGAGAGCCCGGGAAGGGAAAAAGCAAAGAAGAGGACATGATTCAACTGCATGATTATTCTCAGAGCAGAGTTAGTAGTGTTAGACTGGATTAGATAATGTGTAAAGAGTATTGCAGTTCTCTTGAAACGTGTCAACGACCTTGTTCCCTCAACAAAATGTTGACAATGACAATATTAACGTTTAGATAATGAGCACTTTACCACATTCAGCTTCTTAATTTAGTGTGTTAACTTGTTAGCATTTGGTAATTAGCGCTTCACACACAGTACAGCTGAGGATGATGGGAATGCCATTAGTTCTGAAGGTATTTTATTGAAATCCAAAGTACTGGATGACTATACACAACATACTGGAGGAGATTTTGACCTGATGATAGCCCCAGATGAAAAGTTAAGGGAACACCACAGTTTTTTATTTTACATCCCATCAACCATGCCAAGCCCATCGCATGGTCCAACCAACCAGCTGATCAGCTTACACTGTCATCCCAAACTGCCACACCACTGACACAGGTACAAACCTCTCAACACAACACAATGCAAAACAGCTGTGATATGAGTTAAAGGTTCATCTGATAAGTCTGGTCAGCAGACCGGACTGGTCCAGATTTGATTCAATAAAAAAGACGACAATCTCTACTCTTAGCCTCCTGCATACATGAACACCAATATATACTTACATAGAACTTTAGCGATGAGCAAAGCACACACACACAAACACACAGTTTTTTAGCTGTGTGAAGGTTATCCACTTAACATTCTTCTCTCTTTCGAGCCTCAGCGATCCCTCACTCTTCCTCCTTTGAGCTGGGCTGAGTGGGAGCAGGCAGTCTGCTGGATGTGGGTATGGAGGGAGAGTGTGACTCTCATGAGACTGTCCCAGTGAATGCTGCTGTGGCAGCCAGATGGAGGAGTGACTCGGAGACTGACTGGCCCATTCAAGAATGCCCTGCCTCTCTCTCTCTCTCTCTCTCACACACACACACACACAGTGCACAGAGCTGTGCAGTGTAGGCAATCCAGAGAGGAATCTCAGTAAACTGGAATGTCAGTGAACAATGAACTGTCAGACAGGCAGATTGATTAATGCACATCGTGTATGTGCGTTCCATATTCACCGTATGTCCCAGGATGGTTAACATACACCACCAGGTCAGAAGGCAAGTATGGCTTTCAGGTCTAGTTCTCAAATATGATTTAAGAATTGATGTTGCTTTTCAGCATCAACTGATCAGACAGCAACAACTGAAGACAGCTAAACTGCCATTCAGTCACTGCCCTGTGCATAACAGAGGTGTTATGCACAGGGCAGTGACTGTGAATTGTGCTTCACAGGTTAATCACTGACTGAGTTGAATCCTCAGCGAGGCAGACCATTATCACAGCAAAATAAAATCAAAAATGGCCCAACCCTAGTGTGAAGACACTCCCTGTGCTCCTCCTCCAGTGACATCACTACCTTAAAATATACTGCTAATTCAAAAATGCAATGCCTGTTACACCTGGTCCAGCCCAGACCTGACATCACTGGTGGAGGTAACCTCTCCAACACCTGTGTCCTCTGACCTCAGTAAAATGCACTGGCTTTACTTTAGTTCAATAAAGTCACTGGCTCTAAGTGAATATTACACTAGAATTATTATTATTTCACTCTTTTCAAATGAACTGATTACTATGACCACACATCTGAGTTGTGAGTGCTGCAGTAACTGAGTGGGGACTGGAGCAGCCGCCTAGCCAGCCTCCACTGATAACCTGCATGCGAGGCGTTTAGAGGACATCTGTAAAATGTAGCTACAGAGAAGAACCTGGTTTGCACTCTCCTCCTCTAAACTGCATGAGTCTATGCATTTACATCGGTCACCACACACCACAAGACAATTCTCAACCTGCAGAAAACACTGAATCCTGACTCCGCACCTTCAGTAGAGATGGTCTCATCTGACTCTGAGCCAGAACCACAACCTACAACATCCAAAGTGCCCAAAATATACTGTATGCCTATGAGTTCTATCCATCACTCAGATTAGGGCTGAATGATTTTGGGAAAAACGTTTTCTGACAGATTTTTGAAAGTCAAGCTTCAGTCCAGGATTCACCATATACATGTAAAACATGTGATGGAGCATTACCATTTAAGAGAACTGCTCTGTGAACTAATCCAAGGATGAGGATGAAAATATATGAATCCAAAATGTATTTATTCTAACAATAAATGGTGTAGAACATACACATAATGAACCATAAAACAATTCTCACAGAACAAACAGTAGCACCACGTTCTCTTGCCTTCTCTGCAGTAACTTTACATTGGTCATACTGCTGTCTGTGGTGATTTTTCAAATACTGATACACTGAGGGGGAATGACAGGAGACTGACAGGCACACAGAGAGCCAGTAGAGACAGACACAGCTGATTAAAACTACAGGATTCCTTCTGGTAGAAAATACAAAATATAAATACAAACCTAACTTAACGTTAGCTAGTTCATTCTACCATTTTCTCTCTTTTTCTCTCAACCGGGTATGTTGCAAGTTTATAATATCAGTGTCGATGATTTTCCAATGGCGGTCCACCCCTACAAAATATGTATAGTGGAAACACTGCAGACTTGTTGGCGTCTTGGTCACAGCTCAGTTATCTCTCTTGCCGGCCTGTTGACACTGTCAGTCAGTTTTAACTCGTCATAACACCAGTTGTTTCAGTGTTAGCTGTGTCCGTTCTCAGGACGGGCATGCAGGTAGAACGTGACACTGGAGCGGAGAGAATCAGAGCGACTCACACTGCCTGAATCACGCTGTCACTCTGCCCTCCATTTTTATCAAGTACCTAACTCCACAGTTAGTTTTGTGGTTTGGTCATCTGAAGACCAGATCTGGTTGTAGAGTTTACAGCCTGTTGCTCTGTTGCTCTGTGTGTGAACTGTGAGGTACACACAGTGCAAAAAAAGTGTAACGTGTCCAGACTCCCTGTTGTAAAAATAATGGCAGTCTTTGTGATTTGCAAATCGCATTAGTTCAAATCACGATTGCAGTTTGATTTGAATCAATCATTCAGCCCTAGCTCAGACATAATCACTGGTAAAGCTTTGTTTTTAATGTTATCTCTACTCTTAGGAAACAGCATTCCTCCCTCAAAATCTATCACACACCAGTAGAAATCATTTCATGAATTAATATAACTTCTACTGTTACAGTCCTCCATGTAATGACTGTGTACAGCATTATCTTAAGCTCTTCAAATGAGTTTCTCATAGTTTGTATTTAGCATTAGATAACTGGAAATAGGTAATGCAAATATACTGCCTTTCTCAGGGCAGACATATTTTTATAGCAGGAAAAGCACAGGTGAGCTTAATAACATTAACAGTATAGATATTCCAGGTGTTTCATTGTGCAGGTTGCAGGGCCCTGCTACTGCTGGTCCAGTGGAGAGGCCTGCCGAGATGGAACCATCATTAATGTTGTGCTACCTTTTCTCTAAATCAAAAATGTCCTCTGGGGAAAAAAAGGCCTGTTGGAACATGAATTTTCAGACTCAAGAGCCTTCTCATACAGACTATTGCCCACCTGAGTCCTTCCTCCTTTGAGTTGTTAGAGTTGGTGGTGATCTTGGGGCAAAACTTTGCAGAATGGGAGAATGCAGAGATAGAATGGCAAGTTGCAACTGAACACAGTGTTCATCATAGCTCAGCTGGTCAGGTGATTACACCTCTTACCTAGACACAAACTGTAGTGGTTTTCTTTCATTATAAGTCAAAATATAAGTGTTGCAACACCTAAATTATAGTGTTGCATTGGTTTGGGCTGTTCATCGGTCCCAAGGTCTCATTTTACCAGTGTTATTTTGTTTAGCGAACAACGTGATCCTCCCAAAATGGCAAGGACAGTGTGTTCATAGGTCAGTGACATATTTGTTTCACTTTGCTTCATAATGTCTGGGTATGAGAAACAACCTCGTTGTGTCTTCATGACTACTGTTTGAGGATGGTCCAAAAGATGTTGATATATAATTTACAAAAGCGTGACAAACGGTGAGTCAGTCAATCATATCAGAATTTGTAAGAACAACACTTATCGAAGCATGTGGCTTAGATGACTTTGTAATACAGAACTGATGTCTGACTGAAGGCCTGTTGTCTCATGTCTCTGTTCAGAGACAACTCACCAATAAGCACACACCACAGTAAGACTAAAGAAAGACATGTTGTTTCAGCCCAGTACAAAATATACTGAATACAGACTTTATTGACCTGAAAACCTCCAATCGAGACTAGTGCCACTGTACCTACTCATGTCCTCTCAATTGTTTTCTACCTCGAAGAGCTCATGGTGTGGCAGGTCAGGACCAGGTGAAGCTTCTATTTGAATAATAAAGCCAGACTGTGGTGCTAGTTACACAGACAGAATCCATTCCAGACATCTCCTCTGCTAATGGCAGGACACATACCTAACTGAACTACTAGGTCACATATTAGATTAATTTTAGGGTGAAAAATGAATGAAGGATTTGTCCATAATAAGTGAGCATTGTCAGACACAGAGCTGTCCTGACACTGCTGGTGCACGAAAGACAACACTCTGACGTTGAAGATGATACTGTGGCCACTGTGAGGTGTTCTTTGTGGAGTCAGCGGTATCGAACAGCTCGAACAATGCGACCGCGTTGGACAATCACTAGATGGGCCTGCCCTGCCGCAATGTGCGGCTGGTTGACTGTGACTCCCGCACGCGAAGGAAGAGATATTTCTGAACGATCTACTGTCTGTAACCGGCACCGCAATCGGCAGTATTCGGCAGGCCTGATGCAGACTCTGCGCAAGCTGCTGGCGCAACATTTATTGAACATGGTGGTGTTACTACAGTGACGCCAGTCTGGTGGAGGTTTCAGTCGGCGGCGTCTGTTCAGTATATTTTATTGCTGGGCTGGGCGCAACACAGTCTTTCTGTGTGTGCCGACAGTGGTGTCTGAGCGAGACATGTGGACGGGCCTCTCGGGCTGCTGTCTTCTCTGTGCCTGTTGTGATCTGGCCGAAACTGTGCTTTCGAATCGTGTTGTTGCTCCTGCGATTATTCGATGATTGGACGCTGACTTCTGTTGTTTGTCGGAGAAGCGTTGTCAATCGCCACGGACAATCTCAGGCTGACAATGCATGTTTCTTTGAAGTTATTTCACGGTACACTGAACGTATGAAGCAGGTGGTTTAAACAATAACTCGCTGACGAAATATTCTGCTGTCACTGCCGTTTTTGAGATGGGCGTTCACTTCAGGCAAATGTTTGCTGATGGTTTGGCACAATGATCGTGTGGTTTTGACCAAACCAATCACTGACACTGATTTGGTGTTGCGCAAACGCCCGGACCCGTCGCGCATTTCTGTAATGGAAAAAACTGCGTCCCGTTGAAATCGGGTGTTCGAACCGCCGTCACCGGATCGGCTGAACGACCAGATATTGCTGTTCGTTCTGGTGCAACTTAACGTTCATCCTCTCCGTTCTCCGTTCTGCAGTTTTGACTCTGAATCGACCGCTATCTGGCGGCTCTCTGGCTGGGGTGACGACCGATGAGCGCGATCTCGAGAAAGGCGCGGAACCAGTGGCGTGATTCAACGAGCCTTTTCCCGGAGAACGTTACGGTTGTTGGGCGGGAAAGCGCGGGTGGAAGTAATGGCGTTAATGGTTCCCGTCTCGAACTCTTCGAACCGGCAGTAACGAGGCCTGCAACTGCATGTTGCCTGAATATGCTGCTGTTGGCTGCTTTATTCTTTCTACTATCTTTATGTGCTGAAACTGTGCCATTACCCTGTTCCGGTATCTGATAGTCGTCCGTGAGAAAACTCGTTTGAAGTGATGTTGTGCGATCATTACGTGAGTCCTTCACCGTGCGGGCCGTAATGAAGAGACCGGACCGTAATTCACTGATTTGTTGAATGAACGGGGATGCTGTTTCTGGTGAGACAACGTGGCGAGCACCACCGGTGATTATGGGCTGAATGAACGATTCAAATCGAGCTGCAATCGTGGGCGAACAATGCGTTTAATCTGAACGCGATATTTTGCAACGGGGTCTGGACGCGATTACGCACGCTGTGCTCGCAGTTCACGCAAACGCGGGCTATAGCTCTACGCAGATCTGATGACCAAACCGCAAAGGCTAACTGAGTTAGTATGACAAATGGTGATGGCGTTCAGGCGGTCAATACGATTCTCCGCTCCAGTGTCACGTTCTACCATGTGATCTGGTGACATGCTGCTGAAACGGCTGGTGTTATGACAGTTAAACGACTGACGATGTCAACAACCGCTGAATAACTGTTTGTGACTGGTTTTGTCAACAATGCAGTGTTCCCGCTATCTGTTTTGTGAGGGTGGACCTCGATAAAATCATCATTGCTGACAATAAACGCAACGCTTCGGTGAAAAATAGATGAACGGCAACGTTGAGGCCAGGTTTGACGCTGTTTGTTTTCTGCCGGAAAGTCCTGTGTTCGATATTTGTCTCGCTACTGGCTCTCTGTGACTGTCGGTCGTCCCCTCGATATATCGTATTTGAAAATCGCCTGACTGGCTGGTATATTTCAGTAAAATTACTGCGGAAAACGGTGCTGTTTGTTCTGTGGTGGCACATGATTTCGTTAACTGTGTGTTCTACGCCGACCCGACCAGGCCGACCAAGCCATTTTTGAACCGTATTTTCGTCTCATCGCAGATGATTCTGTTTGATTCTCAAATAATGCTCATCCTGTTTATGTATGGTAGTCTGGACTGGCTGTTTCAAGCTCTGAAACGTTTTCGTCATTCGGCCTAATCTGATAAACATAGGCTTGTCGGCTATATTTTGGCGCTGAATTGGCAAATTGTAGTTCAACTCGAAGTCGAACCATCTCTACTGATGCCGGGTCGTCATTTTCTACGGAATGGTATCTTGTGTGTTTCGACTCTCATCATGAACTCATGCGTGCTGTGCGTAACAT